>BQNB010022341.1:0-61289 GCA_026074375.1 Tanacetum coccineum | reverse complement strand
ACCAAAATTCACACTTTGAAAACTTGGCTTACAATTTTTCCTCCTTAAGCAAATCCAAAATTGACTTAAGGTGTTCTGCTTGCTCTTCTTTGCTCTTGGAGTAGATCAGGATGTCATCAATAAAAACGATCACTAATTTATCTAAGTATAGTTTTCAAACCCGATTCATCAGATTCATGAATACCGTCGGTGCGTTGGTCAGTCCAAACGGCATCAAACACTGTCTTTGGAATGTCTTCCTCTCAAACTCTAAGTTGGTTATAACCAGATCTCAGGTCGATCTTAGAGTAGACTCTTGACCCTTATAACTGATCGAACAAGTCATTGATTCTCAGAAGTGGATATCGATTCTTCACAGTCAGCTTGTTCAGCTCACGGTAATCGATACACATCCAAAAAGATCCATCTTTTTTTGATAAACAAGACCAGGGCTCCCCAGGGTGAGGAACTCGGTCTTATAAATCCCTTTTCAGAAAGTTCTTGAAATTGAGTAGACAATTCTTGCAATTTTGATGGTGCTAATCTATACGGAGCTCGTACCACAGGTGCAGCACCAGGGACCAAGTCAACTTAAAATCCAACTCATCGCATAGGCGGTAATCCAGGTAAGTCCTCTGGAAAGACCTCCGGAAAGTCCTGTACAGTCGGCATGTCCTCAAGTCTCTTCTCCTCTGACACGTTCTTGATTTCCTTCTTCGTTACTTGTGCCAGAAAAATTAGGGAACCTCTCTCAACATACTTATGAGTTTTAGCGCAGGATATAATGCTCAACTTCGACTTCTCTCTTCTACTGTCTCTATCACCTTGAACTATCAAAACTTTATCTCTATAGGGAATCTGCACAACCTTCTCATCGCAAACGATTACCGCATGATGGTTGGCTAACCAATCCATGCCGATGATGGCGTCAAAGCTACCAAGTTCTACCGGCATTAGGTCAATATTGAATGGGTGACCTAATAATTCTAACGCACAACCTCTAAGTACGGTATTGGTTTTAGAAATTCTTTCGTCGATTAATTCAACAGCATAGCTAACGTCTAAAGTATCAGGGGTTATATCAAGCAAGGTACTAAATGTAGTCGATATGAAACTTCTATCAACTCCATTCTTGTTTCCAGCCTTGTTTCTACGGTTTCGATCCTTCAACTTTGGGCAATCACTTCAGTAGTGTCCTTGCCCTCCACACTCGTAACAGGTTACAACCCTCTGATTCACTACTTGACCCCTCTAAGTTGAAGTAGTGGAGATTGTGACCTTACAATCCTGGGTCAAATGCCCAACCTTGTTACACTTCCCACATCTCACTGTGCATAGTCCTTCATGGTGAAGCTTACACTTGTTACAAAGAGGCAACAATCCATTATATGGTTTCTTCTCATCGTTGCCAGCCGTATAATCTCTTGCTAAATTCTGACCTCCTACATTTGGCCTTTTAAATGGTGGTTGCTATCCACGGTTGTCTCTCTGATTGAACTACAATCTCCTTTTGTTCTCAGCATTTTTCATAGCATATCCCTTCAACTTTTGGTCCATTAAGTTGTTAGAAATCCTAACAGCATCTTGCAGTTTTGTAGGTTCGGCAGCAATTACATTCCCTTGGATGTTATCGGGGAGTCCTCTAATGAATTTCTCAACCCCATCCTCCTCCTTTGGGACCATCTTGGTGCACATCATAGTCAACTCTTGAAATCTCTAAGTATAAGCAGTTCAGTTTCCATTTTCTGAATCTTATTCCTTGGACAGTACACTTTAGTCATTAGCTTCATGAGCTCTCTCCATGACATGGCAAATGCATCCTCAGTCCCAATGGCCCTCTTGTGTGAGTTCCACCAAGTTAGTACACTGTTTAACAGTGTGCAAGTAGCATACTTAACTTGGGACTTCTCTGGGCAGTTGCTGATATGGAACACTGTTTCCATCTTCTCAAACCACATTATCAATCTGAAAACTCCTTTCGTTCCCTTAAAGTTGAGTGGTTGACACTTCATGAAATCCTGGTAGGTACATTATCTAGCAACAGGTATATCGCCTCTACCATTCTCATTTGGATTTCCATTTCCACCATTTCCATTCTCACCATTTCCATTCTCACCATCTCTATTACCGTCATGTCCATTACCTCCATCACTGCTGTTCTGGCTTTGATTCTTAGCCTCGAGAGCATTGGCGGCACGAGTCTCCTCATAAGCAGCCAACACTTCTTCTACACGTCGGTTAATAAGTTCTTTGATTGCTTCAGGGGTCATATCGGAGCGAGTGATAGTCATTGTTCTATGTCAGAAGACATAACGCACGATGAGATTCGATACGAGGTATAGCCATTTTAAATGATAAATAAGGTTTATATAGAAAATACAATAGAACATGTTTTGCCAAAACAAGTAAATAACAATCTAGATGAATACGCGAGAGAATCAAAACAAGCTTTTCATTTCACGAATAAAAGCATAATTTGGTTACAACCAACCCAAAATAGGTACATGATTTACGATTATTTCTACTGACAACATCTAGACCTAACCATCAGTCTAATGTCCTACATGATCATGGTACTACTACTCTAAGGGGAAAACCTAAATGTCTCTCAACATACGACTCTAACCTCCTAAGTCTCCTCCGAGTATCATCACGATCCCTACGAACCTGACGAAACTCCTCCTGTGAAAGTGCCATGTACCAACGAATACTGTCAATCCGATCTCTCTCTATACTCAACATAGCTCGAACCTTTAGGTACTCCAGTCTCAAACTTCCAAATCTCTTACCTAAACTATCCTCAAGGTGAGCTACAACTCCCTCACTAATACCTACATCTACAACAGTCTCTGCATCAGCAGTATCCACCTCCATATGCTCCTCTTGACATGTAGTGAACTATATCATAAATAGTATCCTCAAGATCAGGAATACCTCCTCTAGAAGACTCAGAACTATCACCAATAGCCAATGGATCTACAACGATCTCTCTCGTGTCTGCCGCACTAGCCTCTGCCTCAAACTCCTCATCATCCTCCCTAACATCACTAGCAGCAATCTCAAATCCCATACCTACACCATCCTCAGGGTGAGCTACAACTCCCTCACTAATACCTACATCTGCAATAGCCTCTGCATCAGCAGTATCCACCTCTATATGCTCCTCTCTGCTATCCTCTGGTGAGTATGAATCTCTAAACCTCTTGCGAGGTGGTAAAAGATCAGCAGGAGTAGGGGCTATTAACCTCGAAACATGAGTAGGTAATGGTACCGAAGTAGTAGGGGACCTACATCTCTTGCGAGATGGCCTAGAAGAAAGTAAAGATGAATCCAATGACCCTCAAGAAATAAACCAAGGATGACTCTTATGTAGTCGTGGGTTGAGGGTAGACAATGGTGCAAACCTCCAATGTACTAAAAGCCTCACTACGACGTAAATCCTATCAAAGTGGATCGTGAAAAAATCCTCTGTGGTGTAATGAATAAGCATCGGGGTGTCCTAGTGGTGTAATGTCCGGATAAGAATGATCTGAAGGTTGAACTAAGAAAAAGATGAGTTCCTGGTAGACGATTTCCGATGAATGAGAGATCACGTCCTCCATAGCAAGTCTATGAGCAGGGATGTGTCTAACTCTCTTCCTCGCAGTCAACAACTTACGCGGCCTATTGAGGTGGGTGCGATAAAGTCGACCAAAGGGAATAGCCTCACCGGGTTGGACAAGAATCGCTGGCCGTCGACGAATCCTGGGTGGGGCAACAACAGGTGCAAGGGGAAACTCTGATAATGGTGCAAGAGTATCATGAGATGACGATACAGGTCTCTGCTCAGCAGGCTCGGACTCACCGTCCGCCTCCGAGTCATCAGAACACAAAAAGGGTGAAACCAATGGCAAATATGGCGCGGGAGGTAAAGAATCCTCCAATGGATCAGAATCAGAAAAGTGAGAATAAATCCACTAAATCAAGTACCCCGGCAGGTGAGACGACGGAAACTATCCCCACCTCCGGTGTAACTATAGGGTTAGCTGAAATAATAGGAACCTCAGGGATAATAGGGATAATAGCAGGAATAGCACCAAAGAGAATCACTCGCGGGGCATGAGAACCCACACTCTCCTCAGACGTATCAGACGAAATATAAATAACAGGGGCAGCCATGACCTGCACAAGCACAAGTTTATATAAATCCTCTTTATATGAAACCATGCACGTGCAAGCAAAACCAAGAAATAAGTACGATGCAAAATATGAAATGGCAAAATGATGAATGACGTAATTATGGCAATATGATATATATTATTAGTACTTATATATATTAAACGCTATTATTATAAGATATATATGTAAGCATGTACGGAACATAGGATCACATACTGGTTATAAACCAGACCTAGATATACTACATGGTTCTCTATAACCTTGGCTCCAGAAATGTCCTAGCCTTCTACATTCAAAGCAAGTGATGGTAGCCTTCAGATTTGCAACATGGGCTCTCTAATTCATTGCAGCAACAGATGCCCTACAATCCCTAGTCATGAGGCCAACCCTTTTATATTTACTACACTTCATAGTACACGACCCAACATGATGCAACTTACACTTGTTGCAGTGAGGTAAATTCCCAACATAAGCCTTCTTTCCATTTGCTTCAATAATGTAAGCCCTTGCCACATCTGGTTTCTTGAAGGGTGGTTATTGTGGCACTCGGTTATTCTTTGGTTGGTTCTCAAACTTCCTCTTATTGTTAGCGTTCTTTTCTATCGGGGTTTCTTGTCGTATGACCTGATTCACCGGATCGTGAGTCATGCGGATTTTTGTCTCGTAGATACCAATGGCTTCAATAGCATCAGTAACTCGTCGGGCCACAATCTGGTCAATCTCCGCAGAACTCTTTCCTTGTCTTGTGGCCGACATTCTCTTCGAATCAAAAGAAAAATAAAATAAGCCAGGTTCCTAAAGTCACGTTTCCAAAAGTGGAATGTTACGAGGTGATGGTTTAAAGTCATGTTCAACTTAATCGACATGTTTCTAGATGACGGTATGAGACGACGTAGGAGAAACAAAAGTATGGGACAGATGCTCAACTCGCGTTCGGGTTCGGACAGTAAGATAATGTAGGATCGGAAGATCGTGACAAGTTTTGATGTTATATAAAATAGTATATTGTAAATTTATGAAAAAGTTTTAAATGACCATCGTATCACTCACGATGTCTTGAGAAACGTTTAGAGACCATTGTGCAACTCACAATGTCCTGGGGGAAAGATCTATTATTTATATAAATAACTTTTATATAAAACCAACGAGAAAATCTATGTAAGGCAAAATAAACGTAATATAATTATGGAAATGTATTATACTTAATACTCGTATACTTACCGATAGTAATTATATACGTAAGCATGTAAATGCGTAGGATCATATACTGGTTATAGACCAGACCTAAATATACTACCTGGTTCTCTATAACCTTGGCTCTGGATACCAATCTGTCACACCTCCAAACGGGGCCTAGTCGGAAACACGTGTCCAAGGGCGTGACGTCATAATACACATCACACAAGATATAAAGAACGACCTCTAAGGGTACGTTTGAAAATCCAACATCGTTGCATTAATTAAAATAGATAAAGTTTTACATAGGTTTAAAGATAATATGCAGAAGCAATTAAAAGTTTTTAAAGTTTGGCAACGATGTTAATCATAGATAATAGCAATTCTTGAAAATCGGTCCAATGCAAGGGAACACCATATAGCAAGCAAAGACATCCACAGCTAAGCACTTGAGAAAAACATGCTAAAACGGTCAACATAAAGTTGAGTGAATTCATAGGTTTAAGTTTAGTATTAAAGGTGGACCACAAGTTCACAGTACGCACGTGACAGTTATAACAGATACAACTTCACATAAAAAGAAATTTACGTTTGCGCTAAACTCATGACACAGATGCTCAATTTAAAAGGAAGCATTTTATATGCCAAATAGAATTACTCGCCATAAATGTATCTGACCAAGATCAGTTATTGACAATCCGACATGGTATATATTTGTTTATTCGGGACCTCCGAATCTAGTAAGCGCTACTTACCTGGATAGGGATAATTACTCCCAATAGATCTATTTATAACATTCACGCTTACTTAACCAGTATGGTCAGTTAAGCAATTGACGGTTCATGATAATTCGGGCATTAGTGGTCTATTCGCTGGCAACACGTAATTAGGAAAAGGAAACGTAAAGTAACTGTGTCCATAGTTTAAAACAAGCAATGTTTCTCACCCCAAAATAGTAAAGTAAAAGTAGTAAAACGTGGGGCTATGAACTCACCTTAGCAAGATGAGCAAAAGATAATCACGCAAGAAAAGATGATATAGAAATCTAGCCGCGACCTAGAATAATAACGCGTCTTAGAAACACGAAAAGTATGCCAAGAATTGCACAATATGTTCATCACCAAAAGACATCCATGTGTGTTTGCTTTGTTTTGATTATCAAATCACGACAAAATAAAATCATATAGTTTTTCGTTAAGTTTCGACGTTTAACAAAAATTACTATTTTTAGAAAGTTTCTATTTTAGGAAAGTTTTTAGTTTCGGGACGTTAATACTGTCCCCTTTATTTATTAAGTTTCCATATTTTCGAAACGCACTAACGAGCCTTAATTACTTAACTTCTAGGTCCGTTCCGCTAAATTCTTACCAAACTTACTATTTTTAGTAACTTTATCGTTTTTCCCAAAATATGCTAACGGCGTCTTTAAATGATACTAATCAATAGGTATGTGTTACTATATGTTCCGCTAGTGTTTAGAAAGTCTAAAAATGTCTAAAAACTCATTTTACTATTCACATCAGCACACTATTCATTCGATTTTGTCAAAAAATGTTTCAAGTTTCATTTGGCTATAACTTGGTCGTTTTAAATCCAATTTTAATGTGCGATATATGAAAAACTATCTCTTGATTTATTTAAGGGTGTTATGCGTGTGTTTTGAGTATAGGGGGAGGGATGAATAAAATTTTTAGCTTAACAATATGAGATGGACGATAACTAAAGTTTACACGAAAAGATTTCGAGTTTTCGGGGTTCCGTTAGGTCAAAAACGCAAAAAAACGCAATTTAAACGTTAAAGCATAAAAATAAATACCGGGAGTGATCGTAAACTACGAAACACTTAGAAAAGATAAAATAACTCATATAATATCTAAACTAATGAGTATCCGGTGTCGGAATGCGTCCGATGATGTTTTTCAGATTTACGCGGGTTTACTTCCCGATAAATCGCCAGATTCAAACGTAACGTATAAAAGTCAAAAATAATTGTCGGAAAAGTTTAAAATATTGACCAAAAATTCTCGGGGTGTGAAAATTTCATTTCCTTAATGTACAATAGGGACATTGTACAAAACAAGTGGGGGATGGGAGTAGAATTATCACTTGACCTATTCTTGCCTTCGATTTTCTAGTTTTCTTTGAAAAATGGTGCAAATTTTAAAAAAATTGACATATTTTCTTACTAAACTAGAATTAATCTTTGACGAATGCACATTAACCTTTATTATTACTTGGTAAGGTTTAAGCCTGATGTTCCATTTTCATCTCATTATACAAATATCCACCAAAATATTGAGTGTGTCGGTAGTTATGTAGGACCTTAGATTTGCCTGTACATCATTTCGAGACCTCATTTATTAGCAGGAGAATAAGATTGTTCGGAGAAGGCAACTGATGTATTCAAATAACGTCTATTTTATCGATCTTTTTTAAATGTTATTAACCCATTTTGTAGAGTTATTGCATAGAATTAGTTACTTATCCCTTTACTATTTGAGAATTGCCGTATTATGGATGTAATGGTGAAAGTTGCAAAAGGCACGCTTCTGGAGCTTAAATGAAAATATTTTGAAGATTACTATTCTGAAGACCAATACGCCATATCCATCAAGGAAGATACAGTGTATATGTGCCTGCACTCACCAAAGACCACACAAGAATAAAGATCAATACGCCATATCTAGAGGACTCAAAACGCCGTATTTAAGATACGGAATCAATATAATATTCTGGAAGATATCAAGCGTGGTCCCTACCTCAAGGGAAATCCCTAATACTCGTATCTCAACTCTTGGTACGCCGTATCGACGACACTTCCAGACCCTATAAATACAAACTCAAAATGAGTTTTAAGTGTTGCTAAATCATATTCTCGAACCTAAACCATAAAAGTAATTTTTAGAGGAGGAAGAGTTTAGACATAAGGCCCGAGCAATGTATTCAATTCATTGGAGCCATGTGTAATTCCCTATACTTTAGTAATATTCAGTTTTTGGTATCATTCGTTAAACTCGGTTAGGATTACCTTGGCTAATAATTGCTCTTGGATTTATTATGAGTTTGACGGCTCTAAACTTTTGGGTATTAGCCATTATTATAAAGATCTGAATGTTTGGTATTTGTTTATCTCAATTTCTTGATTTATTGTTGAGTGCTTGTTTATGTTTATCAATTTATACTTGTTTACCCGTTTTTGTATGCAATCTATCATTCAACTAGATCTAGTGAAGCGGACCAAGTGGATCTAGAGTCCGGGATAGCTCTCTGGTATGTGTTTAATTATACATACCTTTTACCTTTAAAAACGAGCTAAAATAACCAAAAACGTACTTAAAATGCCAAATATACGCTTGTTTTGCTAATTGTATTGTGCAGGAACTGATATCTAAGAAAAAGACGAAAAACGAAGCCAAAACGACAAAACCAGACTCGGAAAGGAAAAGTAGGAAAAAGACAAAGTCAAAGTCCAAGCCCAAGCCTGAAAGTCAACCCAAGTCAACCCCGACAAATCCAAAAGTCAACATGTGAAGGAATATAAGTTTGAGGGTTAAACTTGTAAATCCCTAAACTTATATTTATAAAAGAAATAAAGAGAAAAAGAAGAGAAAGGGCCAAACTGCCAATATGCCAAAGTTATATTACAAGGGGCAAAACTGCCAAGTTTTAACGTATATAACCACCTAAGGACGGTGATGAAAAGGGTGTTTAACCTTGGCGGAACTTGTTTTGCCAAGTCCCATAAGTTTTACACACCAAGGCCATGGATGCAATGAGGGTTATAACTTTGAGGGACTAGAATTGACAAAACCCCAAACTTCAACCATAACAGTTAAACCACTGTTTATCTTCCCCAAGATTACCCGCCATTTTCACTGTTCAACCCCCCCCTCACGTGTTCACCTTGGGCCAAGAAAAACCCAATTTCCCGCCATAACCAAAACCCAAAACCTGTTACCTTTTCCTTCTCCCCATAACACCCTGCAACACTCGAAAAACACCAAGGATAAAACCCTCACTCTCACTCCACTAAACCCCTTATTGCCACCTTGGCAATCCCATTGAAAACGCAAAAGATTCAAGGGTCAAGATCATTGGAATTGGCCACAAAGAAGAATAGAGGGCTAGGATGAGTTTGGTTTTCCTCTCACAAGACTAACACAACAAACACACAACAAAGAACCTCAGCAGCCTATAAAAGAGACAAGAAGACAGAAGAAAAAGGGGGGGAGTTAGCTAGTTTTAGTTTCAGTTTTGCATTTTTCTTATTTTTAAGCAATTTTCTTTTAAGCTTTTCGAATTTGTTCTCATTTACTTGTACTATTGTCATTTCAGCTTGTACCTTTACATTTGATCAATAAAAGCCTAATCTCAGCTTCTTTGTTCTTTGATTTCAATTTTAAGAAATTTTTACTTCAATAAGCTCTCATAAGCTCATTTGAGCTTATACTTGTTAATAAGCTCAAATTTAGTCAAAAGCTTGTTTTAAGTCATTCATTTACTCAATTTGTTCATTTTATATCAAAACATGATCACTTGAGGTCATTTGATTAATTTTGGAAGCTTTTGGAGTAAATAAGCTACATAAAAGCTTATTGAGCTTAAAGCTCAAGGTATAGAGGCTAGGAGCCACATAGGATTTGAATTGAGGTCACTCACTCAACAAGAGTGACCTATAGCTTCTGAGACTACAAAGACAAGGTTTCAACTCTTACTTTCAATTTAGTATAAATTTAGCTTAATTAGATTTGCTTATTGTTTTTCATGTGTTTTCATGTATGCTTAATCATGTTTGATTAGTTGCCTTTTGCATGTTGTGAGTTTTCATTTTTTTTAGTTTTTGTTGAGTTTTCATTTCCTAATTCTGTCATTTAGTGTTAAAAGGCTAGGAGAGAAAGTAGCTTATTTTTCCTAATAAGCTGTAGATTTAAGTGATAAATTAGCTTTAATAGGTTAGATTTAGCTTGAGTAGGTAAAAGGTTTTAATAATTTTAGTGTTAAAATAGATTTTAAGTACATATTAGTTTAGACAGAAAACTTAAAAGAGTGTTTGGTTTAAGCTGTCTTTGACTCTAAAAGTCAACATCATTTTGTCAAAATCTTTTATAAAGTTGAGTTAGGTCATATGTTCAAGTTTAAAACAGGTTTTAAAAGATAGTTAATAGAATTCAAGAATTGTGAGCTTCCTTCTATAGAGACAGATACGAGCCGCGTATCCCCCCCTTCAGCTATCCCTCTATTCGGACGCTGCCTCTCCCATGAGAGTTAAGTGTTTTTAGTTTTAAAGAAATTCATGGCAATTTAGAGGTCACTTTGTGTTAGTGTACATTTATATACATGTAATGAGTTAGTTAAAAGAGTTCTAAAGTAGAAACTAAGCCTGCACTTAAGTTTTTTTGGTCAATTGCATCAGCAACAACAGTTAATACTGTTGTTGCTGTTCAATTTTCTAGCTCTCTTTTAGCCTGTGTAATTAGGAGTTAGAATCTAGGATTAAGAATCTTTTTAGTACTCTATTAGCTTAATAAAAATCATCACTTAAGTTTCATTTCTCAGCTTTTATTCTAGCTTAAATTCACTTGTAAAAGTGGTATGGCAGCAGTTTAGTTTTTAGCTTATATTCTTTTTGAATGTTCATTTCTAGTTGTAATTTTGAAAAACCTTTTATCTAGGTTAGTTTTATATCCATACATAGCTTTATTTCTAAGGTATTCAGGTTTCTAAGTTTAGTAATAAGCTTTTCAACTTTATAGGAAAAGCTTAAAAATTAGATATACAGCTTAGAATTTGCATTTTAGGTAGAAAATTTCTTGTTATTCTTGTAAAACATTTAGCTTATTTATTTTCTAGATATCTTTAGTACAATCTGATCTCCATTTAATTACTTTAGTTTCCATTTTCAGTCTAGAAATAAGCTTAGGAATAAGCTAAAAACTAAAAGTTAGTTTAAAGCCTAGTTTCTGTAAAAGCAGGATTAAGCCTTAATTTTCTAGCTTATTCTGTGATAAAATTAGCAAGTGCCTTTATTAAAGTTGTTGAGAATAAGCTCCTTTATAAGTTTGTAGTTTTAAGTTTTTGCTTATTTTCACTTTTTAATAAGCCAAAAATAAGCCAAGTCGTAGGGTCTGTTTTGTAAATTGTCCATAGTTTAAGGGTATACGTTTTAACTGTAGTGTAAAATTTAGAAAGTTTGCCCGCCTACCCTTTACTTTCTTTCTTTACAATTTCTACCCTGTCTTTTTAGTTTAATAAAATAGATTTAAGATTTTTAATTTTAGTTTTTATAAAATTAGGTTTAGTTTTTAATTGGTAAAATTAGTGTTCAATTAGTTCTTAAAAATTAGGGCTTTTTGTTCCATTAAATTTCTGCACCTTTCTAGTTTATAAAAACCATTTTTCCTTATTTTTCCAGTTTAATTTGTATTTTCTAGGAATTAAAATAGGTTTTAAGTAATTTCTTTTTCTTAAATAAATCATAGAAAATAGAAAAATGTTTGAAAAAATCTAATTCTTTTTGCTAAAATTTTCTTTTACATTCTAGTATTTTTGAAAAATAAAAGTAGAATTTTAGTGTTAATTTTTAGAAAGTTATTTTTAATAATTCATTTACTATAAAAATCATAAAAAATTCAAATTAGATTGAAAAAATTCTATTCTTTTTCCTAAAATTTTCTTTTTAAATTTGTGATTTTTAGGTATAAAATTTTGTTAAAGTTAGTGCTTTAGATTTTTAAAATTTCAGTTGTAGCTACGTCTTTATAATTTTCGTGTATTAAAAATTTCGTGTGCTAGTTAAATTGTTTTTAGTTTGTAATTTCAAAATTCAAAAATCTTTTTACTCAAATCTTCGAATGTATTGATTCTCCTGCACAGCTCGTGGGGAATAAACGACCCTTTTGGAACAATTCATTACACTTCTCGGTATTATAGATTTTGTGTCTCTAGACTATCCTTACTATATATATTTTATATTTTATTATATATTATATGTATTTTAAGGTGTGGTTTGGACGGATCACTCTGCATATAGTGATTTATACATCTAGAATTATAGTTACACAAATATTGTCCTTCTAAGTCTGTGTCTAGGATACACTTTGGGCTTAACTAGTTAATTGGATATTGCCAATGGTTTATTGATCGTGTTGACTAGCAGGTGACCTAGATAATTCAACAAGTAATGTTCTGATTCCATTGGATAGTTGGACAAGTGGACTACTAGTGTATAAATTGCCATTAAGCGGTAAGTGGGTAAAGTCTCTATGAGCTAGGGTTTAACAAGATCACCATTGCTTTAATCCTTAAGATAGATTATAATCAGCAAATAAGGATGCTTTATGCGGATGCTTTAATTGTGATAGAATTAATGTGTCTAGGTCTTAGGATGATGTAACGCCTAAGTCTTAAGAATGATATGCCACCTCGAGAAGAAAATCATTGCATAAATAACATACAACGTTCTATCTAATGGGATTAATAATGGTTAATAACAATTTTCTCTATATAAAGTTTTGACGTTCTTATATACTTTTGTTTATTAGGCTATGCGTGGGTTAAAGTGCCTGGTAATGGATTATAGTCACCAACCAAACCGTGCAGTCTCTCAGGCTCTCTGAAAACCCATTTTCCCGATTTGATTAGGATTAGACTGACATTGGTTAACATAGGTTTAGAATAGAATAGAATTAACATAGATTAGATAACCAAGATATTAACTAAATTGATAGATTTAACCTCGCTTTAAGTGTTCGACACCCTACTTACCACGAAACTACTATCGATCGGGTACACTGCCCATTAAAGTGTTGTTTTTGGTATAGTCGGCAAAATATAAATTTAAAACTTGAATCAATAAAAATATACCATACAATGACAGACATCAAGTTTTGCGCTGCGGCCCGCTGTCGGGGATTGAAAATTAATCTTAATTTTTTATTTGATATTTTGGTTTTTAACATTATATTAGATCTAACCCTTAGGATTAGTGTAATTTAGATTAATGTATATTCTTGTATATTATGTAATATTTTTATATTTGTATTTAATTGTTTGCTTGTATATATTTGTGTGTTTAATTGTTTCGCGTTGTGCGATTGTAAGCTTTCGTGTATTTTCTTTTCAGTGCGATTTCTTTTTTTACTTCAACACATTTAGAACATATTTCACATTCAACAATATAAGGGTTTTTGCGCATTTAATTGTTTTTCTTAAATATACTGTTCTGGTCGATAGTTGAATACGGCATATTCACTTCCATCAGATACGGCGTATCCAGGTTTCTGTCCAATACAACGTATTCATCCTAACAGATTAATATGGTGTAATCACTTCCATTGGATATGATGTATCGATCATCTGAAACATAAGCTTAAATATTTGATTTTCGTGCCAAATTTTTACCTTTCTTCGAGATAAATCCTACTGATTGTTTATCCCTTATTTCAGGTAGTGCATGACAAAGAGTTATATGAACGAACTCTTTACACCTTACAAAGAACCTGAATGAGAATTTCGATCATCAAGGAGACACTTTAAGACTCTAAGTCTTGACGATTTGTGATCGCCTGATTTCACATTACTTTCTGACTAAAATATTCGGAGAGAAGAGAAGCTGGAAGCGAATGGCAGGAAGAAGAAGAGAAGAAACCACATGGAGCAATACATGAGCAAGACCCAACGGATCTATTGATCGGGTAGTTGCTAGGCCTAAATGATAAACAAAGATCAATTTGAACTGAAAGGACAATTTATTAAGGATCTTCAAGAAAACACATTTAGCGGTTCAGATAATGTTAGACCCAGTATTATGTGAAGTGGTGGTCATTAAGACTCCCGAACCTTGTATTTGTCTAGTGTATGCTCACGGGAATTCTAGAAACTAAACGGGCCTTAGTTACGGGCTTTAAAGCCTGTTAGATATCAAGCCCAGCCTAAGAAGCCCACTTAAACCCTAGGCCGGCCCATGTTTGTTACTATATAAGCCCTCTCCTCTGTGTGGAGAGGGTGCTGCTCTTTTCTTAATGTTCAACCATTTTGCTTTTTTGTTTATTCTCTCTCAAGATTGTCCTCTCTCATAAATTTGCTAATTCGTGTATGTGTATGTGAAATCATAGGGTAAACAAGTAGTATCAGCGCTTCATGATTATCTAGTGATTGTGTGCTTATTTCAAGCTTATTTTCTTGCAAAATTCATTCTTGTTTTAATCTTAAGCCACGGTTTGCTTATGTTTTTGCTTATTGGTTCTTAGGTGGTGTTAAGCTCAAGCTTCCTAATGAATTCATAGCTTAAACGGGCCTCTTCAAGAATCAAAAATAGTCTTTCATTGTTGTTTTTTCGTTTTTTTGGTTGAAAGTTTTGAAAAATCAAGATTTGTGGCTTTGTTTGGGGTTTGATTCGTAAAAGGGCTTGTATTTTTGTGTTGTAAACATGCCATAGTATCTTATTTTGAAGCTGGTCAGCTTATTTCATAAGCTTATTGTGCTTTTGAGCTTTTTCGAAAGTTTTTGAAAACTTTTCTAACTTGCGAGTTGTCTAGGACTCTTGGTAGCGAGTTGTGGTATGTCAAAATTTGTTTGTTTACTATAATCCAAATAGGTACGAAAGCGACTCGTATACTTGCTCGAAAGTGACTTGTTTGGCATCAGCGAGTTAGTGCAGCGAGTTAGAGATTTGAAAGTCCAGCGAGTTAGAGACTTGGAAGATTCAGCGAGTTAGCATAAAGGAAAGTCCAGTAAGTCAAAGACTAGGAAATCTAGCGAGTTACAGGTTTCAAGGTCTAGCGAGTTATAGGTTTATTTGAAGATAAATTCTCTAATTCTAGCGAGTTGTTATGCTGCCCAAGTTTTGCCAGATTAGCGAGTTAGCAGAAGACAGTAGCGAGTTATCTTAGCAAGTTAACAGGAAATTAAAGACCTTTTTTTTCTAATCTCATATCCAAACGTTTTGTTGCCTACTTTTTCTCAAAATAGCAAGTTGCGCCACTGAAAAACCCTTGTTTTGAAAACCTAATTTCCTGGAAAAAAATTTGACCTTACCACGAAGGTCGATCCGCACATCAGGTGGTATGTGACTGAATTTGGGAATCTATTACTCACTGTTAATTCACAACAACTTGAACATAACAACAAACAATCACAAGTGACTTATAATTAACTTCAATCGAAAGCAAATCTATTCACAATCCCTTAAAATGATCCATACTTATTCCATTTCACATCACTATGAGTAATGTCGACCACAACAAGACATTTAGGGCTGGTTCCGACACCGCCCTTCATTATGTCTTAACAAGAGGAACTATGTTCATATGGTCATCACGTCTTCTCCATTATGCTAAGAGTAGACCAAATGGAAAGTTAATCTACAACTCCATTATGAATGGTCCATATGTTAGACGAATGATTCCTGAACCAGGTGATCCAGCCCATACAGTTCCTGTTCCTGAAACATTTCATGAACAAACTGATGATGAACTTACGGAAGCAGAAATTAAGCAAATGGAAGATGATGATCATGCTATTCAGACCATTCTCCTCGGTCTTCCCGAAGACATCTATGTTGTTGTTGATAGTATGAAACTGCTCAAGAAATCTGGTTACGTGTTCAGCAGATGATGAAAGGTTTTGACATTAGAATTCAAGAGAAGAAACCTAAGTTGTTTAATAAGTGGGAAAGGTTTACTTCCACTGATGGGGAATCTATTGAGTCTTACTATCATCGTTTCTCAAAACTGATGAATGATTTCAAGAGAAATAAACACTTTCCAGAAAAGATTGCCAGTAATCTCAAGTTCCTAAACAACTTACAACCAGAATGGAGTCGGCATGTTACCATTGTTCATCAAACAAAGGACTTGCATACAGCAAATTACAATCAGTTGTATGACTTCTTGAAGTACAATTAAAAGGAGGTAGATGAACTAAGAGCTGAACGACTTGCAAAAACACAAGATCCTTTAGCACTCATAGCTAATTCAAATAATTCCTTCAAGTATCCAGTGTTTCACCCTGTCTCTACCATATTTCGGTACCTACATTACAACAACCACCTTCCCGCGATCAACAACAACTATACCCACAAACCATCATTCATTCAGAACTACTACAACAACTATGCCAAATTCTCAAAGACATTACAGACCCTTCGTTGCAATGAACACGACACTTGCTTTAATGGCCAAGGCATTCAAACTAAACTACTCAACACCAACCAACAACAACCAAAGAATTTCATCCAACCCTTGTAATAGGCAGATTGCTTAGCCAGGTATGAATTTGGGTCAAGATAATCAAATGCAGATGGTTGGAGGAAATGGGGGGAATCAGTTTAGACAGTATGCTGGGCAGAATGTAGGGAATCAGGTTGTTCAGAATGCAGTTCAGAATCCGGGTGTTCAGAATGTTGGAAATCAAAATGGGGTAATTGTTGTTTCGGGTATAGCTAATCAGAATGGAAATGGTAATGTTGTAGCAGTACGGGCTGAGGGTAATGCAAATGGGAACAACGGTAATGAGATAAGGTGCTACAACTGCAGAGGATTGGGTCATCTTGCTAGGAATTGCACAGTCAGACCAAGTAGAAGGGATGCAGCTTATCTTCAGACTCAGTTGATGATTGCTCAAAAGGAAGAAGCAGGAATCCAAACTGCAGTTGAGGAGTTTGGATTGTTGGCTGCTGCAGCGGATCTGGATGGGGTTTGAGGAAAAGTCAATGCAAACTTGCATTTTGATGGTAATCTACAGCAGGCATCGACAATGGGTACTCGACTTGCAAAGTCATGTCTATGACTAAAGGATCTAGATGAGGTACAACTACATGACAAGTGCTATAATGCTTGAGTTTTTTAATATGTGACTCAAAGGAGCTAGTATATTGAGCTACTTGAGCCCCATTTTGAAACCATACAAAGTACCATAGAATGATAGTAATGTCATCTCTAAGGTCTTTAGTGTGGAACAAGGTGGGGGAACAGTAGAACAACATCCTGTAACTGTTGAGGAAACACGTGCGTACCAAGAATCATCATTGCTAATTTAGTTGCTAGGAGTTGAGAAGTCAACATGGTCAATTGCAAATGAGAGAAAAATATATGCTAAATTGACCCACTGAGCTTGCTAGATATTAAAAATCAAGAAAAAGGTTTTTTGAAATCAGTCATGAAAAAATAATGACAAACTTAAAGGTGTTATCAACAGGTCTGTACTTATCAAGCAGCAAAGTGTCTTACTAAAAAGATAAATGCACTTCACTTAAGTTCAGGTAAACAAATAACGGCTTTGAATGAGGAAATTTCAAATTTAAATAAACAGCTTTTCAAAAGAAAAATCAATGTTTCTTCTCTTCTTGAAGAAAAGAAAAGGTTGAAGTTTGATTTCCAAAATAGCAAGATGAGCTTTTGATAAACAAGTTTAATAGAGAATATGATAAGGAATTAGTTTATTATTTTGGTAAAACGGGTAAGGTTTATCAATTAAACGATGCACATGCTTTCACCTAAGCCAGACTCATTTTACCACTCTGAACATAAAATGGTTTTGGGTTATCAAAATCCTTTTTATCTCAAGCAAGCTCAACAGAAACAACATAGTTTTTATAATGCCAAAGTTCTATTAGAAAAGCATGATCCTCCTGTTGTATATGATTCGGAGGAAACACTGCAACTTGCTCAAGAGAGTCGCCTAAAGATGAAACAACTAAACAAGAATAAAATCGGCAAATTATACAAAGATTTAATTTTATCTTTGAGGGTTTTGTTTCTCACTGGCCACGTACGTGAAGAGTTGTATTTTTCAAATACTTCCAAAACGGCCAATGTTTCTAAATCAATTTCAATACCAAATGAAGAGTTTTCGGATGACACTACACCAAGTGTTGCACGGAAATTCCTGAATGAGGTAAAAAGCACCATTCATTAAACTCGTCACGTGTTTGTCAAACAAAAAAAAGATTACTTTGGATATACACAATTGGTCGTCTTCTGCTCACCAAGAGGTTCATAAAATTGTAAAAGATGAAATTTTCCCCATCGTTAACCAAGTGGATGCTAGAGTGCAAAATTTCGAAATTTAATTTTTGAAAGAAGCAGCCAAATTTGTTCGAGACTTGCAAATGAAGCTGACGAATCTCTTGCTAAGCACAAGGCATTAGAATTGGAAATTGAGCGTCTTTTGAGAGCAGTTGTCAGTCAGGATATTATGTCTATTGTGCAAAATAATTCTGTTGTAGATACGTCAAATCTCCAAACTGAGCTTGAACGTACGAAAGAACATTTTGAAAATTGTATCATTAAAAAGGAAAATGAATATGCTAAACTTTGGAATGATAGGTACAAAAAATGTAAAGAGTGTAAATATGACAAAATTTCATACGATAAAGCTTACAATGACATGCAACAAACGATCAAACGGTTGCAGGCTCAGTTGGGAGATCAAAAGGGTAAATATAAGGATACTCCATGTGTATCAAATACCCTTGATCCTTTGCCTCAGAAACTTGAAAATGAGAACGTGGAATTAGAGTTTCAGATTAGGAATTATGAAAAGGAAAATGCTCATCTTAAGGCTATCTATAAGAACCTTTTTGACTTTATCAATGTGACTCGGGCTCAAACCAAAACAATAATTGACTCTTTGCAAACCAAATTACGTGACACGATTTATCAAAATGCTAAGCTAAGAGCTCAATTGTTTGATAAGGTTTCTGATCAAAAGGACCCCTCCAACGGTACAAGTACAAATAAATTTGCAAATCAATTGACCGAGAGGAAACTGTGTTTGCAATCTTTAAGAAACCAATTTGTTGTTAGAAACCAATTATTTCAATCAGAACGTCATTTGTTCAAAAAACTCAGATTCTCAAAAGTGATAAGACAAAAGATTTATCAAATCCAGTCACTTCAAATCGGTACCCACCTCCAAAGAATAACGGTTGTGCAATGACAAAGTGATTGCCCCTGGGAAATGTTAGATTAATCCTTTTAAGAACCATAGGGTAGAAAAGTTTATGCATAACAAACCATCTAAAGCAAGCGTTAGGACAAATCTGATCACTGCTTCACAGCCTCATGTCATCATCAAGAAAGCTGTTAATTCTGACTTAAATGGTTTCTCTTCTATAGGAGTAGACATCACTATTAAGACCAGAAGGCCACAATCTAGGAGCAATACAAAGAATGACAAGGTCCCTTCTGCGTCTAAGAGTAGTCGCATCATGAATAAAGAAGTCAATGTAGAAGATCACCTTAGGAATTTACTGCTTTCTAAGAATAAGTAACCTTTGTCATCTGAATGTAATAACATTAAGCTTGCTATTCGGAATGATAAATCTAAAATTGTTTGTGCTATGTGTAAGCAATGTTTAATTACTATAAATCATGATGTTTATGTGCTTAATTATGTGACAGGCATGAACTCTCATAGTAAGAAAAGAAAAGCAAATGTGTCTAAAATTGCAAATCAAATGACACATAAGGCACAGGTCTGGAAACCAAAGAAACTAAGGGTCCAAAGAAAGAACACTTGACTTCATAAGCTAGTAACTAGATTGAGCCTTAGGTGGTCTACCCATGGAGAGGTGTGTTGACATTAAGGAAAAATAATTGCATTAGTGAATTTATATGGTGATAATGCATGTACTCCTAACCCTCAGGAACCTTCAATTAAACGGTTTCCAAATTCTACCTTTTCCTAGGCAGGTTATCCAAATATGTTTATGGTGCGTCGACTCGGGTTGTTCCAAGCATATGACTGGGAATCTAAAGTTCCTCATCAACTTCGTCTAGAAGTTCTTGGGCACCATTCGTTTTGAATGTCATGTTGCTCAATTTGGGTTTCGTGTGATCTTCAATGGGGAAACATATTAATCACCAGTAGTTGATTTTGTTGGGGCTTAGGGCAAAAAACCTTGTTCCTCGGTTATTGGGCAGTTTTGTGAATAGATCTAGAGGTCGCTGTAGAAGACAACAATTGTTTTCATCAGAAATCTCGGAAGCGTTATTGATTTGTTTTAAAGGAAAACCGTTTAACAACAAACCTTTTACACCTCAATCTTCCTGATATGGCCTTTGAATCCTCCAATTTCCTCATGGCTGTGATACCTCTACCAAGTCTTGGTTATGGCATCAACGTTTAATCCCACCTCAAATTCTACAATAAATGACCTTGCCAGAGACGAAACGATCTTGTCACCGGTTTCAAAGTTTCAAATACCTATTAAAGAAATCTTTTGTCCCTCTTGTAAGAAAGGAAAAAGAAACGGGGCTTCACTACCCACCCCAAACATGTTCCAAATTCAAAGAAGAGGTTACACCTTCTTCATATGGATTTGTGTGGTCCAATGAGAATCGCAAGCATAAATGGAAAGCGATATGTTTTGGTCATTATGGACGACTACTCCCATTACACTAGAGGACATTAAAACCTTTCTCAAGAGAATTACCATTCTATTTCAAGCCCCTGTTATTATTGTAAGAACCGACAACGGCACAGAATTCAAGAAACCAAGTGCTTCAGAATTTTAAAAGTTAGTTGGCATCTCTCACCAAGCAGCTTCTGTCAGTTACCCCTCACAACGATGTAGTGGGATGCGAAGAAAGAGAAACTGCACGTTAGTGATGGCTGCTAGAACAATTGTTGATTGTTGTCTCGTGCAGTGTATATGATAAAAATAACATACCTATTTACCTAATGAATCGACCTTCACGTCACAAAATCTCATAAAAATGCATAAATATGCTTTGTTTTTGTCTGTTCTGTACTGTGCAGGTACCGGATTATTCACAGAAGCGACAAATAACGAAGCCAACGAAACAAAAACGTGAGCGGAATTGTAAAGGAACGCGAAAATCTGAGCCCATAGGTGCAAATGGATCGAAAACGGAGTCAAACGGCAAATTCCGGATCAATCGACAAAAATTTGTGCATCTAATGAAGTCAAAGGACGAAGTCAAAGTCAACTCGGGATACGACATGGGAAAAGCATCAAAAACCTCAAACCGAAACCTAAATGTCAAAGTGGGCCCACCCGTACCCACCCTAGTGGGCTTCGGTCAACCACCTATATACTAAACCCATTTTAAATAAAAGCCCAAAAGTTATAAACTAAAAAAAACCCATTACCCTTTTTTATAAACCTACCGGCCCAAATATACCCCCTGGACCAAACAATAAAACCCTTTTTAAACTGTTACCCCCTTAACCCTTTTATTCTTACACCATTAGTCCTTCAAGGACTAACATTGTTATGTCAAAAGGGAACTAACGGTTGCAACACCCACTCAAACTCCCAAGGGGACCAAAGATAAAGGCTTACGAAGACGTTGTATTGTAATAACACATACGTCTTTCAGGGACCAATTTTGTCAAATCTCTAAAGAATTTTACCCGTTACCCTGATTATAACAAAATCCCCTTTTTTCCCGCCTAGTACTGTACATCCTTCTCCCACACACACAATTCGTGTGTGTTTTACCTGCAACAAACGACAATAACCAACCCCACTCTCCCACCCTACTCCAAAACAGTTTACCCCACACCACTAACCTACAAATCACTGTGGGAAATCTTAACCATCCTATTGTCCGAATTCAAGCAATAGGTTCAAGATCATTCTACCTGGGGGTGGTAAAACTCAAAAAATCAACGGCTGTGATGAAGATTTGGCTCTCCTCACAAAACAAACACAATAAGAACAATTACAGCATATAGAAAAATTGGAAAAAAAAAGACAGAGAAGAAAAGGATGTAATGTAGGAGTAGTATAATTTTTAGTTTAGTTTAATTTTAATGTTTTATGTTTAATCTACATTCTGTCATTTAACTTTTTTTAAGTCTTGTAAACCTTTATTGCTTTAATGAAAATTGAAGTTTATACAAAAATTGTCTTTTACAACTGTTCATGTGTTCTAGCTTTATTTGGTTTTTAATTCCTGTTAAAAAGTGTATGTTTAGGTTCATATGACTTAGTGTTAACCGGGTTATACACAGTTCAAGTTTAAAATTCCTTTTTACAGTTTAAAAGTGTGCAAAACCCTTTTAAAGGGGTGTTTGGGACAAGACCCAAAATGGGTCAAAACGGGTAAAAACTTGCTCATGGGTTTTCAGTCACCTCTAACTAAGTTTCAATAAGTCTAATGTTTGGTTCTTTTAAGTTTTCATATGCTAAAATTTATTTTTAAGGTTTTGAAAAATAGTTGCTTTAATCTGTGTTTGGAAAATAGAATTTAAGTGTTCATTGGATCAAGCTTTCATTAACTAGCTTTTTGAGTGTTGTTTCATACTTGTTTTCACCCCTTTAATGCAGTAGAGCAAAGCAAGTTTGAGTGTGTTTTGGCCAATTATGTAGTCTTAATAGTCAATCTGTCAAAAATTTTCTTGAGTTATAAAAGTTCAAATTTTCAATCTAAGAATTAGGTAAGTTAAAGATGGTTTTAAGATCTGAGCTTTTGAACATAAGCTCATTGGTGGCTATTATTTATCTGTTTCAGCTTATTATAAGTTTTAAAAGCCTTTGTCTAGCTTAAAATTAAGCCTGCCTTTTGCCATATTGTCTTTTTAAGAATACTAAAAGTAAAAAAAATGCTCAAAAATTCTGTGTTAACCATGCTTTTCATTAGACTTTTTCTTTGCCTATAATTGTTTCAAACTCTATTTTTATTATTGTTTTAGATAGCCCTTAAGCTATACTTTAAGCTCATATAATCCTTTTTGTCATAATGTTCTATTTTGAAGCTTAATTTTTAGCTCAAAAGGTGCCCCCTGTAGGCTGTTTGAATGCTTTTTGCCCATTAGCTAATTTGCTTTTTCTTAGCTTAGATTATTGTCTTTTGTACTTATTTAGGTTTATATTAGTTTATTAGGTTAGTTAGTGCTTATTTTAGCTTATTGTGTTTAGGGTAGAGGTAATTTAAGCTTATTTGCATTTGTAGGTTAGCATTTTAAGTTTTAAAGTATTTTGTTGATTCTGCCTTCTCTTGCTTATCTATTTTTTTTCTAGCTTATTTTAATTCACAATTGCTTATTGGATATAGGGGAACATCTGTTTTTGCTTGTCCTTCTTTTGCCTTACCTTTTTGTGCTTAAAATAGCTTATCAGATTTCAATTTGAGTCCTTAGTTTGTCAGCTTATTTCTAGCTTTTCCAGCTTATTAGAATTGCTCATTTAAGTTCATAACAACTTATTTAGACTAGTCTAGATCCTTTTAGCTTATGATAGCCCTAGTTGTAGCTTATTTCAGTTTGTAGTTTAAAAGTTCTAAATTTTCAAGTTCACTAACAATCTGTCTGTCTTTTTAGCTTATCTCAGCTTATTGTCTTAGTTCAGTTGTGTTCAGATTTGCTTATTTAGTATAATTGTTGTCTGTGTTTGCTTATTTTTCTTGTCCAGTTGCTTATTTGTCCTTTAAAAAGCCTAACTGTTTTTCCATTTAAGCCTTAGTGTTAAATAGTTCCTGTCAGCTTTTTGTTGCTTATTTCCCAGCTTATTTTTAAGTTTCTAAAAAAGTATCTTTTTTAAAGTTGCTAGTTTTTGTGTACTTTTTAAGTTTTAAAAGAATTTTTTTTTTAAAAATATAGTTTTATAAAAAGGAGAGGCCCAGGCTCGACCCCTGGACCTCCCCCTTTATACCCACACCCTAACAAACAAACTCATACCGCTGTGCTACAATAGCTCATCCGGTATGAGTTTGTTTTAGTAAATATTTAAGCCATTTTAGCCTTTAAGCCCACAGCCACTTTTAAGCTTAAAAACAGCTTATTTATAAGCTGTTTTTCCAGTTTTAGATTTTTCATAGGATCTTTATAGTTTAACTTATTTTTCCTAAATTTTTCAGAATTTTTTATAATCGTTTGATATTTTTTATCATTTATTTTCTTTTAAACTGTTTTTTAATTATAATAAATTAAATAAAAATCAAAAAAATATTTTTCTTTTTTAGAAAATTTTATTTTATCAGTTTGCACTTAGGAAAAATAGAAAAACTTTCGTAGGGTCATTTTTGCAAAGTTACATGTTTCGTCAGAAACTTAGAAGGAGTTGATTTGTTAAAAGGAAATCGCACAACAAACCTTTACACCATCAATCTCCATGAAATGGCCTCTGCATCCCCAATTTGCCTCATGGCTCGTGCAACTTCTACCAAGTCATGGTTATGGCATCAACGTTTATCCCACCTCAATTTTGACACCATAAATGACCTTGCCAAAAATGATCTTGTCACCGGTCTTCCAAAATTCAAATATCATAAAGAACATCTTTGTCCCTCATGTGAGCAAGGAAAAAGCAAAAGGGCATCTCACCCACCCAAACCAGTTCTAAATTCTAAGCAGAGGTTACACCTTCTTCATATGGATTTGTGTGGTCCAATGAGAATCGCAAGCATAAATGGAAAGCAATATGTTTTGGTGATTGTGGACGATTACTCTCGTTACACTTGGGTACACTTTCTCAGATCAAAAGATGAAGCACCAGAAGTGATTAAAACCTTCCTGAAGAGAATCACTGTCCTTCTTCAATCTCCTGTCATCATCATAAGAACTGACAACGGCACATAATTCAAAAATCAAATCCTTAAAGAATACTTTGATAGTGTTGGCATCTCTCACCAAGCGTCTTCTGTCAGAACACCTCAACAAAATGGAGTAGTGGAACGAAGAAATCGAACGTTAGTAGAGGCTGCTAGAACAATGTTGATTTTCTCTCATGCACCATTATTCTTATGGGCTGAAGCGATTGCTACTGCGTGCTACACTCAAAACCGTTCCATCATTCACCGTCGATTTAACAAAACACCATACGAGCTCATTAACGGCAGAAAACCGGATATCTCCTTTCTACATGTATTCGGGGCTCTCTGTTATCCCAAGAATGATCGTGAAGATATTGGGAAGCTTGGTGCAAAAGGTGATATTGGCTTTTTCATTGGTTATTCTGCTGATTCCTGTGCTTACAGAGTTTACAACCGAAGGACAAAGAAAATCATGGAGACAATGAATGTGACATTTGATGAGCTTTCAGCTATGGCTTTTGAACAAAGTAGTTCAAAACCCAGGCTTCAAAGCATGACTTCTGGACAGATCAGTTCAGGACTCGATCTTACTTATGCTCCGTCAACAATAACAACTCAACAACCAACTGAAGGTGAATTGGATTTACTGTTCGAAGCTATGTATGATGATCATATTGGTGGTCAACCGTCAGCTGCTCCAAGAACTATTCCGGCTGCTCAAGCACCTCAAGTTCTTTAGACTCCAATGGCTACTAGAACAACAGCAGACACCACACCGACACCAACAAATTCATCCTCTCAAGCTACAAATTTTCCAAACACTTCACAGGATGTTGACGAGCTCGAAACACAACAACAACATGTTCAGCATCAACCCGCAACAATTGCTGACAATGTTCCAAATGCTATGTTCGATGAAAATACGTTTGTAAATCCTTTTGCTACTCCATCCACAAGTGCTGCTGAATCATCATCCTCACAATATGTGGATCCATCAAACATGCATACGTTTTACCAACCATACCCTCATGAATATCAATGGACTAAGGATCACCCTCTGGAACAAGTAATAGGAGAACCCTCACGACCAGTTTTGACAAGGAATCAACTCCGATCCGATGGTTACATATGCATGTATGCATTAACGGTAAGCACTATGGAACCGAAGAACGTCAAAGAGGCTATGACTGATCCTGCATGGATTGAATCAATGCAAGACGAGCTCCTTCAGTTCAAAAGGCTTGATGTAGGGGTATTCATTCCTCCTCCGGAATAATGTAAAACCTCTTATGTTGAAATGGTTATTCAAAAACAAGCATGATGAAGAGAACACGGTCATCCGAAACAAGACTCGTCTGGTTGTGAGAGGATACCGCCAAGAGGAAGGAATAGATTTCAAAGAATCCTTTGCTTCGGTTGCTAGAATGGAAGCTATCAGGATATTTTTGGCATATGTTGCACACAAATCGTTCATGGTGTTTTAAATGGACGTGAAAACTGCATTCTTACATGGTACGCTAAAAGAAGACGTGTACGTATGTCAACCTGAAGGTTTCATCACTATATGGGTTAAAGCAAGCACCAAGGGCATGGTACGACGAATTGTCGTATGGGTTTAAAAGCCACTAGCACCGAGGGCATGGTACGATGAATTGTCACGGTTTTCCTTACAGAATAACTTCTTCAAAGGCACATTGATCCAACGTTGTTATAGATCTTCGTCGTTGCATCTTAGTGGTACAGGTCTACGTTGAGGATATTAATCTTTTGGATCTACAGACCTAGGTATACCCAACTATTTTCTGTCTTATGAAAAGGTCGCTTTGAAATTGTCGATGATGGGGGGGAAATGACGTTTTTCTTGGTTTACAAGTTAATATCCACCGTGGCTCTTTATAAAACCATGTCACAAAACTACGTGTTAGAAATCCTTAAAAAATATGGAATGGAAACTTGTGATCCTGTTGGTACTCCAATGGAGATCAAAGACATGATTGTCCTGATCAAAACGGGTCTCCAGTCGATGCAATCAAAATATGTTTAAGCATGGATTGGTTCCCTACATGTATTCTTACGTCTAGCAGACCGGAACATTGTACATGGCTAATGTTGATGTGCTCGGTACAGGACTAAGCAACCGAGAAGCACTCATGGAGGTTAAAAGGATCTTTCGTTTATTCTCGGGGAACCGTTAATTACGGATGTCTTTTGGTATCGGAGGATTCTGGTATTGAAAACTAAACCGGATTTTCAGATGCTGACTATGCGGGATGTAAAGACACCTATCATGAGTACATTCGGTGGAGCTCAATTCTAAGCGAAAAGCTGGTTAAGCTGGGTCCTCAAAGGAAACAAGACTGTACGGCGCTGTCATCCGCGGAAGCAGAATATGTGTCTCTATCCATTTGTTGTGCCCAAGTCTTTGGATGCGGATACAGTTAACGGATTATGGCTTTCACTTCAACAAGATTCCAATCTATTGTGATTTAAAATCAGCCATAGCCATATCCTGCAACCCGGTTCAACACTCGAGAACAAAACACATCGCTGTCCGCTACCATTTCATAAAGGTACATCGTGAATTGGGTACGAATTGAAACTGTATTTTGTCAAGACGGATTACCAACTGGCCGACCTCTTCACCAAAGCTCTTCCAGTAGATCGATTCAACTATTTGGTTCGTCGCCTTGGTATGCGCAGTTTATCTCCTAATGACTTGAAGTTTGCAAAATCTCGGTTAATTCTTTGTATATTATTTTTTTATCAGAAAAACATAAATACAAAAATATAAAACCAAGAAAAACAAAAATATAAAACTAGAACAAAACAAAAATACAAAATCAAAAAGTTTCAAAAATACAAAAAAAATCTTCTCCGACATGTCTTTCGACAGCGATAAATATTGCGCACTGAAATGTTGATTATTTTTTATACACTGGGGTCTAAATGATTAGTTCGTGCGAGGAGTTTCAATTGCTTTAATAAACTTTTCCTTTCATTTTTTATTCTCTACGACTTCTAAGTAAATGTTCAGCTTAGGACTTGGTCTCCAAAGAAAGGAACTGTTCATTTAATGTACATTTATACTAAACAACGGGGAAGCTCATCTCTTCTCGGTCTTGAGCCAAAGTCATTAAAAATTCAAAGTTGAATAGCTCAGAGAAGTTTTAAGGAAAATGATGGTTATAATAAGATATATCTCCCACCAATTATCCTGTTGTGCACAATTTTTTCAAAGATTTATTCTCAAAAAGGAAAATTTCAAATTATTTCCATAATTGTGTGCTCACAAACTCCCACTTCCTCGTTTTCCAATATATTCTATATGAGAGGGAGTATAATATATGTAATTCATTTCTGCATGCACTCCTGTTCTCCCAAAGACTTTGTTTGGCTCATGAGAATTCAGGACATTTAAACTTGTTTTTAATTCACTAATGATAAAAAATTTGTAAACCACATTATGCCATTTTTGGAGGGGGAATAGTGATTAAAAGTGATCACAATACGGATTAATAATGGATACGATCTTCAATCTATAAGTGTGTTCCCAAACCTCGCATGTGCAAAACTCTTTCATAATATGGTGCATATGTGTAGGGGGAGATTTTTGGTAACTCTGGAAACACTCAATGTGTCTCAAATGATCCAGACACGTTTGAATTAATTTTTCATCAACTGGTTTTATGGATCTTCATAGTGCAATATCATCAAAAGTGGACCGACCAATGTTATTTCTCAAGGAGTTATAAGGCGGTTAAGGTTAGGTATATTGTTCCATGATCCAGCCAGAACCAGAGGGATCTACCCAGGACACTCCATTAGATAGAGTAGAAGTCCTTAGTTATGATTGAAAAAAGGAGTAAAGTGAGAATAAGGATAGTGCGACTGAGTTGGAGCTAGTGAATGGAATAAACCCAACCAGGTACTAGTCATGAAGTCTCGGTAAGCACTGTAGGGGTTGAAGAATGAAAAAAAATTGTAGGATAAAAGGGTGAATAAGAAAGAAGCCCTCCTTAAACCTTAGGCAAGGAAACGGGTCAATGCATAAATCATTATCAGTAAACTCACAAAGAGGTTTTATGATTAATTGAAGGATAAGTCATCATGACTAGTGGATGCAATGCACAACCTTCCCTTGCCACTCAGAATCTTTCAAAAGATTTTTGTTTCATTTCTCACGGAGATCATTACGTTTCTATCGGCTTTCTCATTCCGAGATACAGTTGGATATTGAAAAAGGTGGCAGTCCGCTCCAGAAACTTCCGCATTATCACAAAAAAAAACAAAGTGCCACTTTTAGAGTCTAGAGCCAACGAGATTCAATAAAAAATCTCACTAGGGACACATATTCCAATATACAAAATGTTGTAACATCATTATACAACATTTGGTATCATTAAGCCTACGCATTATCCTTGTGATAATTGCCAGAACATCAGAGTGATACTCTTTAGTATTCACAGTGAAGATGGAAATCCTTCTTGAGCCAACATCAAACAAGCTCTTGGTAGGTGACTTGCGAGATTCTATATGAATCAAACTTGTGTCAACTGGAAAGAAATGATGGTGCGATTCTACATGAATCAAACTTGTTCCAGTAATATGAATTGACGACTCAATCAGAAAGATAGTAAACTATTTGTTCACTCATACCGTGTTGTCATGCTTTTGAGGACGCTCGGTATAACGAATCGAAAAGGCTTCAGTGCAGTGCGAAAAAACCCTGTCAAGGTGATCTTTTGAATTCTACCTATCCAGGCAGTATTTATCTGAATTAACAGGGGAACCGTGGTTTTGCAAACGTATTCGATGAGTGAACAAAGGGACACTTTCGTCCCATATATGTGTATCTTCTAAACCTATGCTGCAGGTGTTTACTGACAGGTAGCAGCTTCTAGTCCATGGAGAGTCAAAGATTCAAGACCTCATGCTCAAGTCCACAAAGATTAATACATGATGAAAGTCAAACTTATCAAAGTCTTCCGCAATCTCTGATGTACACAGCCACTTCTCATAAGGAACTATTTTTATGGTACAAGTAATCATATTAAAATAAATGGTGAGGGGAGATTGTTAGCAAGCTTTCAAGATCTTGCGCATGAAGTGGTGGAGAAACAAGATCGCAGGCGGGCATAAAGATTCAAGGATAAAGATTCAGAGATCTCAGTAGTCAAGACAAATCAAGGCCAAAGACCACGATATCAGTATTTTGTCAATGAATATCAAAGTTAAAGTATCAAGATCCAAGATCAAAAATTGCACTTGCCATATGGAACTTCAAAAGGAATTCCCAAGAATACAGGGCTCCAAGACTCCAAGTCGTCACAAGAAAGATCCCAATTGGAATGGCCACCCCTTAGGGGGTAGATTGTTAGCGTGTATTTTTTAATAGTGATGGTATTAAAACTAAATTAATAAAAAAAAAAATATATTTTCTGAGCTCTTTGTATAGTAAAAAGTAGTTTACGGGGAATTTAGTCAGCAGTTGCGGGCCTAGTTGTCGGGCTCAAGCCCATTTGTATTATGAACCGGCCCAACACAAAGCCCACAAGATTAGTTCACTCTTGTAACTATTTAAAGCCCTCTCCAAGTGTGGAGAGGGTGTTGCTTCTCATTTTCTTTCAATGTGCTAGTAACCATTTTTCTTTGTTTTTAACTTCTCTCTCTAGTTCTTTCTCTCTCTAAAATATTTTTCTTATTTTTTGTGTTCATGGTGATGAAATGATATCCTAACAACGCCATCATCATCACCACAGCCGCAGCCAGGGGTGCGTTTTGGTTTTACTAGCACCGAGGGTGCGTTGGTTTGTGGTGACAGCCCCGACGAGGGTGCGTCGGGTTGGGTGTATAGCACGCACAAGGGTGCGTTTGTTTGTCGACAGCCACCCAAAGGGGTGTGTTTTTGGTTCTTATAACACCGGAGGGTGTGTTGGTTTATTGTTTCACCAATTAGGGGTGCGTTTGGCTGTGACCACCACGCAGCGGGTGCGTTTGGTTTATGGCAGCCGCCACCAAGGGGTGTCGTCAAAGCTGTCAAACAGCCGGGGTGTTCGGGTTGGTGGTAACACCACCGAGTGCGTCGGGTCGGGTTGAGGGTTAACAGCCGTAGGGTGCGTTTGTTCGGGTTGGCTGCGGGGACAGCCGGGGTGCGTCGAGGGTGTGGGTTTGTTTGGTTATAAAGACATAGGGTTGGGTGTGTCAGGTTTTGGCTGCGGGAACAGCCGGGGACAACCGGGAGTGTGTCGGGTTTGGGTTATTAAACGCCGAGGGTGCGTTTGGTTTTGTAACACGGAAAAAGGGCAGGTTTGTTTGGTTTGTTTTTATAACCGCACAAGGGTGCGTTTGGCTGTTCATAACAGCCGTAGGGTGCGTTTGACTGTGGTGACACCAAAAAAAACGGTGCTTCACTTTGCGTTTAATTTAAAAAGCATGTCGATTATTTTTGTTTATTATTATCGATAAAAATGTATACGTGATGAAATCTATTGAAACTTGCGAGTCTAAGTAAAATGTGATTATTAATATTTAAAACGGGATTAATATTAATCTCTAAGCAATATTAGATGAGTTTTTGAGCTAAAAACGGTTTTGGCGCGAGTTTGTAACGGGTCATTTTGACCAGAAAATAGAACGTGGGATTTCGGTAGTTCGTGAATGTTGAAAAAGTTAGGACTTTGGTGTAACAAAATTAACAAATTATATTTTGAGGAAGTTTGTTATAAAACAGGGGACTTGTAACTCCCAATAACGAAGAAAAATGGAGTGAAATCGGAATATACAATTTAATAGATATAAATTATTTTTAATTTATTTTAAATCTGACAGTTCTATTAATTCAAACGAATTTGAGCTTTTCGAAGTACGTTTTTCAGGCCCTTTCGGCGAAAACTGAAAGTTGTCGTTATGACATTTTTTATTATTTGCCCGAGGATTGGTCTGTTTAAAATTAAGGAAAATAGCGGAGTCAAAATAAAGGTTCGCGTTGATCTATTATTTCAAGAGTTTGTTATATTTTAAGGGACCACTGTTCGGTTCTAAAAACGGAAGGTCTAAAAATAGTAACTTTCTTTAAATATTAGAGATAAGTTATATTGGACGGAAAATAGTATATATTCACATAAAATATACTAAGGGTTAAGGTTTAAAGACGCGCAAGTGGATTTCTCATCACATGTATATATGTATGTATACATATAAAAATATGTATGATTTCGTGGTAACGATGTACGCATCGTTGGTCGTATTTATTACGTGTTATAATCAAACGACATAATTATAGTAATGTGGTCGAGAATGTTTGCAGCAATTTAAGTTGGGATTTAATTGGAATTAAATGTCGTGGTCTTTAATCAATGTGAGTTTCATAGCCTCGCTTTTCAATCTTTTGAATGTTTTATAACCCGCGAGGGGGATACATGCTTGTCTACAAATTCTTATACTTACTCGGTTTTTTTTCTTATATACAAATAGTGATTGTTTTAAGGGATTTTGTGAGTTTATTAGCTCCCCTGTTTTTTATCGTTTACACTATTTTTGGGGTGAGATCATGCTTGTTTGCAAATGCGTTTAATGTTGATTAAAATTTGTGTTGCATACTCATTTATCATTATTGCCTATGGGATAATTTATTTAACTTCTTTTTTTGTCACAAATACATACTTTCATTTGAAATGTTGTGGATTACGATTTGTTGGCACCTGCGGGCCACACAATCATTAACTTCACGGGTTTTTGGAGGGAACACCTTGATGGAACATTATTATTTGCATACATGCCCGGGGTGTTTCTTGGAGGGAACACCCATGAAGGGAAAACACTTTATTTTAATTCACTGCACGGGGTGTTCTTGGAGGGGGACACTTGATGGGTACATACATGTCTTCGTTCACAGCGTCATGAACTGTAAAATCACTTGGAGGTTGTGGCGCGTATTGTTTATGAAATTAGATCTATCGGGTAGTGGATCCTTTAAAACTTGTTCGGTGATTATCTACTCGACGGTTAACGAACATTATGTGTGATGTTACACGCGAATGATATAAAATAAGATCTATTTCGGGATTGAAACCCACGTTCGGGTGACTAGTATCACTGGGAATGTACGTTATACTTGTTCGGATTCATCGTTGGGAATATAGGGCACCCCCGTCAAATACTACTTTGGAACTTTTTTGGTGACTTAAACTTGGTCATGCTTTCTTTATAAATATATTTGGGTTAAGATTGGTACTTTTTGTGACATTTAATTGGTATGGCAATCTTTATAAAAATCTTTGGGATAATATTGGTACTTTTGGTTAAATAAAAATGGGTCGTGCTTATTTTATAACACATTTTACATGGTACTGTGATGACACAGTGGATAAATATATTTGTTGAAACTTACTTTTCATACTTAAATAACCTTGAAATCACCACTTTTAATGTTGAACACTTTTAAGCCATGTTTTTCTCAGGGTGAATTAGTTGCTTGGATTATTTGGATGGGCATTGGAAGTTCTTTACATTCAAGTTTTTCATGGGTGGATGCAATTATGGGACATAAACTATTATTTTGATTAGAATTTCAAACAAGATGTTATTTTTCAAACGACACCTAGAGGTCGTTCTCTTGTATCTAGTGTTGCGTATTATGAAGTAGCACCCCATGTGGTATTCCGCTGCGTTGTTGTGATTTTGGGGGTGTTACAGGAGTATCCCACCAAAATGCACGGATCCCCTTTTTCTTTCATCTTATCCAAATTTTCACCATCTCTTGTTAAGTAACAGGTGCAACCAAAGATGTGAATGTGTTTAATTAAGGGTTTTCTGTCATTAATGATGTGATATGCCATTTCTCATGAGTTGGGATTATGATTGATTTATTTTGGAGTATAGCATGCGGTTTCAATTGCTTCAGCCCAAAGAATAAGGAAATGTTTAGAAGCGATGAGCATCGTTCGGAGCTTAGCATCAACGACGTGTGCATTTTAGTTCTTTCGATTACGCGTTATGTTTAGGTGTTCGAGGAGTAGAAGTTTGATGCTCAATTCCTTCTTCTTTAAAGAATGCATTGAGTGTCTTGTTTAAGAACTCAGTGCCTCTATCAGTGCGAACAAAAATTACTAGGGCTTGAAGATTTCTTTAGATCATCGTGAGAAGTCTTTTTAAAAACTTCTGGTGTTTCATCCTTGGAAACGTAGAAGAGAGTCCAACGTTTATCTGGAGTAGTCTCCGACAATTACCTGAATAATATTTCTTCTTCATTTATGCTAGCACACCGCATTGTACCACAAAGCTCCATGGTAAAGCAAATTCCATCTACCTTTTGAACTTGGAACAGTCTTTGACTTAAATGATACTTTGTTTTTGCTTTACTCCACTTCACAAGAGGAAAAACATTAGTGATGCCTTGACATATTTTAGTTTTGGTAAAACCACTCACAACCATCTTCTTTGAAAGCAACGTCTAATGTAGTAGAACGTTGAGATGAGAAAAGTCTTCGATTTTGCCATTAACCACGCTTGTTAGTTGGTGATGCTATAGCATGAGACAGTTTGGAGTTGAGAAGTTGTTTCTTAGAGAAATTGTATAGAGATCGTTCACGATTACCGGTTAGTAAGTCGTTTACCTGAAGATCTTTAACAAAAACACGTAGTTTTACGAAATGTAACCTCCAAATCCGCACCTCAACTAATTGGACAACCGAGAAAATGATTATGATTGAGACCTTCGGACTTAGTAATCCCTTTTTATCGTGTTATTTCACTTGAACCAAAAGTTTCCTATAACCAAGAATTAGAGCAAAAATTGTTCATTGCCAAAAGCGAACGGTACCAAGTATTTTCAACCAAAAATTGCCAAGGCAGGAGATGATTGCCGTCATGTTGCTTTTGTGCATCCTGTGTCAACAATGATAGGGTGAGTGTTAACTATCTGGCAAGAGAATTAAGAGGTAGATGGAATAAATGACATTATTGGATCCTAAAAGTGTTGTGAGTTTTTTAAGATATTAGTTATCCTTGATACTTTATCTATGGATATATACTAACTTGCTTAGTCAACTTTCATTCCTAAACTTTAGGTTACCCATTTAGTTTTGTACTTAGGGGGACCATTATATGCTGATGGGCATGTTTGTGCTATCACCCATCTCCTTGGCCATATTTCGTTCTTGTTATTACAACATCCTATATATAACTCTTTGAATTTATTGATAGTAGATTCTGTTGGCATCTGTTTTCTTATGAGTGTTGCAAAGATTTGTTCGCTTGACTTTTGGGTTTTCTTGAACTAGTACCACTACTTTAGGCTTCTTTAGTTCTAGCATTCACGGTCATCCAGAATAATTAGAAAACACCAAGCATCATGATTCAAATTAATCACATATTTTCAAAAAGTGCACCAAACAGCAATTACATTCGAGTTCTAGAATTTAAACTGTCATTACACGCAGTTACAGACTTTGTTTGATTAGAAATACTAGAAATCCTAGGTTGTTCTTCTACTTCAGTCTTCTTAAACTTTAACATGACTAGGTTGGGCTATGACCTTTCTTTCATTTGAGTGCTCCTAGGCTTGTGGTTTGCTAACATTTGCTTTTGTGAAGTTCTCTATAGATGTAGATACGCGAGGTTTAGTATTCCTAGAAGTCTGATTCAAGGTGGTGCTCTTAGTTTGTGTGGTATTACAAGCAATTCGATTCATGCCTGGTTTTTAATCACATTTGTTTTTTCTTACAACTCTTGCAATTGCTGTTTTAGGCAAAATTATGTGGAGTAGTTCTGGTTTTGATAAACCTCTTGACTCATTAGTTTTTGTAAACAGACTTTTTCTTTGCAAAAATTTTATTCCTCTCAAGAGAGTTTGAAAATACAGAGCCTGTTTTTCTAAAAATGAGAGTTTTGGTATCCTTGGAATTTGGTTGTCGAACACAGGATGGTTATCAAACTTAGTGTTCTACAGATTTTCCTTTCCATATGTCAATGGGTTTTTTAACTACACTGATTGCAATGTTCTTTGTCTTGTTAGTAGAGCTTTCAAAATCTTGTATTTCCATATATTGTTTCCGTTCCTTCGAAATAAACTATGCACGCCTTTCTTTGCAAACTGTGTCATTTTTTTTAGATGGTTCTTTTGACATTGTTGTTAAGCGATTTCAGAGAAATTGAGTGTTTTTCTAATTATAGCAATACTTCTGTAAAAGCTCTGTTTGTTAAATCTCTTTTACGGACAAATTCAGTTTGTTTAGAAAGCTCTGTGCATGACAGTCATTTTTCCTGACTTTATAAAGATATAAGCATTGTATTTCAGTGATCTCATCTAAATCAGATGTAGATTGCAATATGAACACATAACTTACTTTAGAAATCATTCTTGCAAAAGCATATCTTACAGGTTGGAATAATTCTGCCTTATTCTGATTCAAGTTCATTCATAGTTCATTCTTCAAGAGATTTCAACGTCTTTAAAAACTGCATGCATTTCTTGATTAAGTTATGGTAACAATGCGAAAACTATCATTATGCGGCTTAAGGGCAAGGGGCGTCTAAACTTAACTTACACTAGGATTTCCATATTTGTTATCCTCAATTTTATCTGAGTCAATAAAGGGAAGTCCTCATTCCAGGTTGTTCAAGACATCATTCGGGGGAGATTGTTAGCCTCAATTTATTGGAGTCTAACAAGGAAGTTCGGGTCCACTCTCGATGGAAGCTTTCGGTCTTTAATTAGTTATGTTGTAATAGGATTTATCGGCGGAATCGGGGGGCTCGATAGCTGAATCTAATATTTGTATATGTTTCGGGTTTAATCAAGCAAAACCAAGCCAGGTGTCCTAGTTAAATATTCCGCGCGTACTTTAACGAGTGTGGACGGGGTATATAAGCTTTTTCTTTATTTAGAAAAAGAATGTTGTTTCATTCTAATTTATCTTTTTCTTTTCTTTTCTCTCATCAATTCTTCTCTCTTCTTTCTACCTATATAAATAACTCAATCTCTCTTTCCCATTTTCTATTCGATTTCGTTGTTTGTTTGTGTGATGTGAAGTGTTTAACGGGATCTACAATTGGTCTATCAGAGCAAAGGGCGGATTCGTGATTGATTTCGGTGTGTGGCTAAACATGTTAATTTCGCTGGCTTATTTTATGGAAAAATTAACCACGGCTCAAACAAAATTTTTGGGTATAATGTTTGTTATTCTTCGATTCATTCACTTGTTCTACACATCAAAAGGTAAGAGTGCTTCAAATTTCGTGTGTTAAACAAGCTCCTTGCTCGAATTATAAGCAAACAAAGTAAGGTGTTCTTCGTGGAGAGTTGCTATTTTTTTTGGACGATCCACAAAGTATGAAGTGTTAAACGGGATCCTACAATTGGCATCAGAGCAAAGGGTGGATTCGTGATTGATTCGTGTGGTTAAATAAGCTCAAATTCGTGGTCCATTTTGAAGAAAAAAAGCCCACGGCTAACTTTTGATTTTGGCTTATTTGTTGGTTAATCTTACTCTCTACTTGTTCTACACATCAAAAGGTTAGATTGTTATAAATTTCGTGTGTAATACAAGCTTAAAGTTCGAAATATAAGCTTTTAAAGCTTAGTGTTCTTCGTGGAGGGTTGCTCAATATTGGACGATTTACAAGGTAATACGAGTTAAGGGTTGCTCAATATTGGACGATTTACAAAGTATTACATGTTTCTAACTCAATTCGTGGCTAGAAAGTTCATTGGGTGAATATTTGCAAAATTCGTCCCTTGCATTCTTCGTGGCGGTTTGACAGAAAATGGGACAAGATCCACGATTTAAGGAAATAGTCAACGGCGGTTTGTTGACCAAAACAGGGAGTTGCTAAAAACAGCAAGTTATAAAACAGCGAGTTGCTAAAAATGGCGAGTTGCTAAAAACGGCGAGTTGCTAACGGCGAGTTGCTAACGGCGAGTTGCTAACGGCGAGTTGCTAAACGGCGAGTTGCACAACGGCGAGTTACTAATTGGCAGCGGTTTGCTAAGAATTTTTTTTGTGTGAAGAAAAGGGTTTCAGTAAAACAACCTTAACTTTTGATCCGTAAGTCCGTTTTAGGCCAGTGACCTCTCAAATCGAAGAGAAAAACAACACGAATCACGCTGTGTCACCGTTTAGCTGGTTAAGGATTTTCCGAGGCCCAAAAAGCTCGTTTACCATGATTTATTGACATTTTTCAGTTTTTTGGAATTTGTGTTAGACTTGTTTTTGTTTTAGCTTACGGCCCATCTGTATTTTTAGGCCTGTTTTAGTTTGGTGAGCCTATTTAAACAAACAGCTTTAACCCTAGCCAAAAAATTATCTGTTTTTAGACAATTAAATCATTGGCCGCTGATTCCGAATCAAATCATTCACGGTTTTCTAGTGATCTTGTAAAATCCCGTTAATTCATTATCGGTTTTGATCATAGACGAGTAAAATCCCGTGAACGTTAATTGATTCAAATCCACAACAACAACAAACACAATACATTACACTAAAACGATCCTTATCAAAATTCACCTTCATTCACAAAGGCTATTATTGACTTTTAATGACAACTCCAGTCAGTACATCCTCAACAAATAGTCAAATTCACAATAATATCATGGCAGCTGGTTCGAAAGATCGTCCACCAATGCTTGGACCAGGAAGATATTCACAGTGGAGATCACGTTTTCTATGGTACATTGACACAAAAAATAATGGTGAGGGACTGAGAAAATGCATACTAAATGGTCCCTACGTGCCACAAGTGTACTTATTCACAGAGTTCCAGAAGCGAAGGTGTCCTGCAGTTCAACAACATACAGCAATTGAAAACGGTATTGAACATGATCCAGTGAACAAAGAACACTTTCTTCTAAAAAAAGAAGCAAGTTATCTTGCTTTTAACTGGTATTGGAGATGAATCTTCTCCACTGTTGATGCTTGTAAATAAGCGAATGAGACGTGGATAGCCATTGAAAGGCTACAACAGGGGGAATCATTGAACGTACAAGATGTAAAGACAAATCTGTTCTGGGAATTTGGGGAGTTATTCTCGTGAATGGAGAGTAATGAGGTCGTTTACTCACTGTTTTATAAATGTGAAGAGTTGACCCAGGAACAACTTGCAGTTATACATGCAAGTGAATGTTCATTTTTATTTAGCATATCTTCAACCTGAATGGTAAGATTTGTGACGGTTGTCAAGCAATCAAAAGATTCGCACCATTCCTTATCCCCACATTTTGACATTCTGAAGCATATCAAATGAAGTAATGCTTATCCGTGCTGAGAGAATTAGCCAAAAGGCAAATCATTTGCATGCTTGCGGCTGGCTCAACATATTCAGATTTCTATCAAGCACCAAAACCTCAAAGATCTAATGCAACATCATCTTCTACAAGACCTAGTGCATCTACCAGACACAAAGGCAAAGAGATGCCAAACCAGTTACTCTCATTGTGAGTTTGTGGTCTGAAGAAGACAGTGATATGATTCAAGCTTAGAGGGATATGACATGCAAAAGAATTTGGCACTCCTTGCAAAGTATTTCAAAAGGCTCTACAAACCTACCAACAACAACCTTCGAACTTCTTCAAACTCCAGGAACAAGACTGAAGATACCACACCAAGGTATAACAGCGACAATCAGTAGGGCAGTTTGGGTAATCAAAGGACAATGAAGTTGCTGGGGGAAGGGAAACTGTAGGAGTCCGGTAGTGCACAGAATGGGAGACGTTGTTTAACTGCAAGGGAATTTGGCACTATGCAAAAGGAATGCAGGGAAGCCAATGAGGGTTAAAGACTACACTATCACAAGGAAAAGATGATGCTGTGCATACAAGCAGAACAGGTGTTCCACTACAGATGAGCAAGCTGAATTGGCTAGCGGTCACGGATGGAAGAGAATGATGAACCAGGATTGGAAGCACTTACAGTACAGGCAAAGATTCAAGGAGGTCTCACCTGAAGATCCAGTTCTACTGTGTCAGCCAATAGAAAGGTACAAAAATCATGATGAAAGTAATGTGTATGACAATGTGAGACAACATTCTGAGCAACCTGAATCCATTAATGACACATATGTTTTGGAGAAGGATGTTAGCCTCAATTATTGAGTCGAACAAGGAAGCTCGGTCACTCTACGATGGAGCTTCGGTCTTTAATTAGTTAACGTTGTAATAAAATATTATCGGGAATCGGGCTCGATAGTTAATCTAATATTGTATATGTTTCGGGTTTAATCCCAAGCAAAACCCGAGCCCGGGTCCTAGTTAAATATCCCACGCGTCGTAGGGATATATATATAGATATTTTCTATTTGAAAATATCTAATTCTCATAATATCTTTTTTCTAATCTAAAAAATCTTTTTTTTTCTCAACTCTCTCTCTTCTCTCTCTCTCTTTTCGATTCTCTCTTCTCTAGTTTCTAGTTCCGATTCGTGTTGTGTGTTATGAAGTGAAGTATTAATCGGGTTCCTACAATTGGTATCAATCGCCTCGGGTGGATAGCGTGGTTTTTTTTTGGTGGTAAGCATATAAGATTCGGCAGATTGGTTGCTTTATCACTCGGCACCCATACTTTTTTCGTGGCTCATTTTGTTGTTGGAAACGCCAAGTTAGAGCTCACAATCTCTCGGCTTCATTGGGTTATTCAAAGTGATACTCGGGTGAAAAGAAGAGAAGAACGAAAAAGTGGTAAAACGTCACGATCGAACGAGTGGAAAAAACGTTTGGACCGAACGAGTGACAAAAACGTTTGGACCGAACGAGCGAAAAACGTTTGGATCAAAACGGCGAAAAACGGTTTGAATCGGAACGAGCGGAAAATTTCAAGGATCGAACGAGCGGATCGAACGAGCAGATCGAACGAGCGGATCGAACAACCACAAAAGGACAGCGGTTTGCCAAGGTAAAAACTCACGGTGGTTTGATTTTTATAATACGGGGAGCAGCGGTTTGATCAAACAGTCTTCGCAGCGGTTTGCTTTATATTTATTGCCAGCGGTTTGGTTAAGTGAAGGCGGCGAGTTGTGTAACTCCAGACGACACCCTTTTTAGCGACACTTTTTTTACCGAAAAAACACCTTTTTACCGAAAAAGTTGAGTAATATGTAATTTTTTTATATATAGCCCTTTTAACTTATTTTTACATCATATTCAAATTTTGGTAATAGCGTAATTTTTTTTCGGTCGACACCTTTTTAGCGACACTTTTTGGCGGGAAAAATTAAGTAAAATATAATTTTTTCTATAGCCTTTTTAGCTTATTTTTACACCAAATTTAGATTTTGGTAATAGGGTAAAATTTATTTTTTTCATAATCCAACCAGCGCCGAATTCCAAACAAATCATCAAACCATAAGCCAAACCAAAACCATCAACAAGGACTTAAACTGCATTAATCATACAACAAACAAACCTCAACAACAACCAATTATACATTCACGGTTTTTCTATTGATTTTGTAAAATCCCGTTAAATCATTTATCGGTTTTAATCATAGACGTGTAAAATCCCGTGAACGTGAATTGCATACAACCACAATTTCAATCACATCATATCCACTTAAGATCCAACAAAATCTTTCACACTTCATAATTAATAACCATTCATTCATCATGTCTACTCCAGTCAACACATCCTCGACAGATAGTCAAATGCATAATAATATCATGGCAGCTGGGTCAAAAGATCGTCCTCTAATGCTTGGACCAGGAAGATATTCACAATGGAGATCACGTTTTCTATGGTACATTGACACAAAAAATAATGGTGAGGGACTGAAAAAATGCATACTTAATGGTCCCTACGTGCCAACAAGTGTACTTATTCAAGCTGTTCCAGCAGCGGAAGGTCGTCCTGCAGTTCAACAACATACAGCAATTGAAACTGTATTGAACATGACTCCAGAGAACAAAGAACACTTTCAGTCTGAAAAGGAAGCAATTTTCTTGCTTTTAACTGGTATTGGAGATGAAATCTATTCAACTGTTGATGCATGCAACACAACAAATGAAATGTGGATAGCCATTGAAAGGCTACAATAGGGTGAATCGTTGAACGTACAAGATGTAAAGACCAATCTGTTCTGGGAATTTGGGAAGTTTACTTCTCGAGATGGAGAATCCATGGAGTCGTATTACTCACGGTTTTACAAATTGATGAATGAGTTGACAAGGAACAACTTGCAAGTTACAACAATGCAAGTGAATGTTCAATTTCTTCAACAACTTCAACCAGAATGGTCAAGATTTGTGACGATTGTCAAGCAATCAGAAAAGATAGACATCGTCTCATATCACAGACTGTTTGACATTCTAAAGCAGTTTCAACTGGAGGTTAATGATATCCGTGCTGAGAGAATAGCCAAAAGTGCAAATCCATTAGCACTCATTGCGGCTGCTCAACCATATTCAGATAATTACTATCAAGCACCAAAACCTCAAAGATCAAATGCAACATCATCTTCCACAAGACCAAGTGCATCTACCAGACACAAAGGCAAAGAGATCGCCAAACCAATTACACCTCAATCTGAGTCGGTTTCAGTTTCTGATGAAGACAGTGATCCTGAACAAGCTCAGAGGGACAAGGAAATGCAAAAGAATTTGGCACTCCTTGCAAAGTATTTCAAGAAGCTCTACAAACCTACCAACAACAACCTTCGAACTTCTTCAAACTCCAGGAACAAGACTGAAGATACCACACCAAGGTATAACAATGACAATCAGTCAAGGCAGTTTGGGAATCAAAGGACAATGACAGTTGCTAGGGCTAGGGAAACAGTAGGCAGTCAGGTAGTGCAACAGACTGGGATACAGTGCTTTAACTGCAAGGGATATGGGCACTATGCAAAGGAATGCAGGAAGCCAAAGCGGGTTAAAGACTACGCGTATCACAAGGAAAAGATGATGATGTGCAAACAAGCTGAACAAGGTGTTCCTCTGCAAGCTGAGCAAGCTGATTGGCTAGAGGACACGGATGAAGAGATTGATGAACAGGAATTGGAAGCACATTACAGCTACATGGCAAAGATTCAGGAGGTCTCACCTGAAGAATCCAGTTCTACTGGTCAGCCATTGGAACAGGTACAAAATCATGATGAAAGTAATGTGTATGACAATGTGAGACGAATCCAGAACAAGTGCAAATCCATTAACGACACATATGTTTTGGAGAAGGATGATAGCAATGTCATTCCTGATTCATCAAATATATGTACTAATGATAATCAGGTTGATCAAAATGCGGCTGAATGTGTTGATGAGCGTGTTGCGCTTGCTAATTTAATTGCTAATTTGACTCTTGATACGGAGGAAAACAAAACGATTTTAAAGCAATTAAAGAAAGCAAACGCATCATTGACTCAAGAATTGGAAAAGTGCAAAACTAACCATGATGAGACTAGTAGGGCTCTAGGGGAGGCTACTAGCAGTCGGGATAGTTGTCTGATTGCACTTCAGACCAAACATGAGGTTTGGGGGGGACAAGTACAAAGCCATTAAATGACCGGAAAAGGATCGATAACGATTGATAATGAGATTCTTCAAACAAAAGTTAAATGAGAATGAAACACTGACTATTAGCTTTAAAAGACATTGAAATTAAAGAAGGTTTAAAAACTAAAGCCTATGAAATTTCAGTTCTCAATCAGAAACACGATGAATTAGTCAAAAAGAGTCTTTTAACAAAGTCACAACTGGAAGGTTATCTCAAAGAGAACACAAAGGTCATTTCGGATTTAAAGGTTAAGGAAGATAAAGATATTGACAAAATGATTGAAATGGACAAACAGTTAAAGTTTTTGAACAAAATGTTTTATACTCGTAAACAGTCAAGTACAGACACCATAATCATATGTTAGCACCAAATGCTCCGACATAGTAATGGTAAACCCACCTTAGCTAATCCAAGGTACCACAAGAAAGCTCAATCGATAAGACCCCTGTTTGTATGAGATCGCCATATTGATACTTTCTATCATGCAACAGATTTGCTCCTTATATGGGAAGAGACCATGACTCTTGATAATGAGAAGTAGAGTTAAATTTGAATAAAGATTATGTTAACCATATGATTACAAAAACCAAAATAATCTGTATGAAATGTTCAAAGCACCCTCACTGGAGTATCTTTATCAGTTGGAACGGCGCAAAAGAAGTTAGGAAGACAATGTGGAGAAAAACCGTTTGTTAGAACAAAACCAAACATTGCTAAAAAACGTTGCCTTTCTACCCGTATTACATTCAAAATCCATTTAGTAAAATAGACAAGTTTTACGAAATGACATTTAACATCAATCCATATAGGGAAATTGTTGATCAAACTTGGTTTAAACATACTAGTGATTATTTTCGGGTGCCAACTGCTCATGATATGGAACTTTTGATAAAAACCTTTCTAATGCCTCTTTCCATAAAATCAAAAAATGATAGCTTTCGTTTTGAACATGAACCTTGAACGAAAATGCATGAAGATTATGAGTACGTTAAATCCCTTGAAAAAGAGGCTGACGAACTTGAATCTGAAAAGGCTGATTTTTCAAATATGTATGATCTACTTCTGAAGAGTGGTGTGTCAAAAAGATGTTATATGTTCATATTTGCATTCTTTGTCTGAATTAAATGCTCATACTGAATTGCAATGCATGTATCTTCATAAAGTCAAAGAATGTGAATGTCTTGCACAAAAGCGCTTACTAAACAAACTGATATCTGTTACTAACAGAAGTTTCATAATAAGCTTTTCAAGAGTTTTTTGCTAAACTTGGAAAAAACACTCGATTTCTCTTGAACTTTCTTACAACATGTAAAAACAGATGAAAACCAACCCAGTTTGCAAAGAGAAATGCTTCAAATGTCTTTCGAAAAGAACGTGACAATATCATAAACACAAGATTTTGAAAGCTCAATTGCAAGACACGAACATGGTGATAAAGTGAGTATAAAGAAAGCTCATTCTGGAAACAAAAGGGAAAGTCTGTGGAAACTCATTTGATAAACTATCTGTTGTTCGACAACCAAAAGCCAACGGATCTGCCAACACATCAGTTTTAGGAAAACCGACTCCTTTTCAAATTCTCCTGAAATGAGAAGTATTTCAAACAAACAGTCGGTTAATTAAAGTAATTTGTCGAAGGTTTTGTTTAACCAAGTCCACTCAAACAGAATTTTGCCTCAGAATAAAAACCAAGCAGAAATACACTCGACTGTGCTTAAACCAGAAATGTATATAATTGCCACTACCACAGCACAAAACAGAGAACCGCAGTTTGCCTCATGCTTCCTAGGAATACTAATCCCCACATGTCTAAATCGACAGGAAGTAAATCACACACTAGATTTAGCAGACCACAGCTTAAGTGCTAGCAGAGTAAAGAAAAGGTCATGCCCAACAATAGTTAAGTGAAGTTTAAAAGGGACGGAAGTAGAAGACCATCATAGGATTTCTAGTGAAGTTCTAAAGAAGGAAAAACAAATCTGAACTGCGTGTTAATGCAATATCAAAATCCCAAAACTTTAAAAGTAAATGTTGTTTTGGCTAGCATTTGAAAATGTATGTGTTTAAAAATATCAACTCATTATGCTTGGTTTCTAGATAATTGAAAGACGAGAAAGCTAAACTAAAAGCCCAAGGTAGTGCCTATTAGTGCTAGTAAACACCGAAGAGAAAAGCGAACAAATCGTGTTGCAACACCGCCATAAGAAAACAGTTAGCATCAGATACACCACTATTTTCAAAGAACAAGAGTTACCATAAGAGATTGAATGAGAATACAAAACAGGAATGGAAATGGAGCTGATACTAAGAGATGTCCATCAGGATCTATAAATGGACACAAAAGCCTCTTAGGACCAAAAAGGATATGGAATGCCTAAGATCAGTAAAGAGGTGTAATCAACAACATTAGTCCCCACTATAGACATTGTCCACAAGATTACAACAGTCTTAGATATCAAATTCCTTAGATCCCAAAATTGTCCAATGTTCCAATCGCCTCTAATTCTCTTGCAGATGTACACATCAAGCCTATTCATTGATTGACGTTCTGGATGCACAAATGCACAATGACGGGCAATCTCAACTGTTGTGTAAATTTTGTTGGGTAGAAATTTTTGGGTACTGTTCATTTAGGAATGATCAATTTGCTACCAATTCTTGGTTATATGGAGATCTGATTCAAGAAATGTCACATCAAAACGGGTTATTACGTCGAAGTCCTCATCACAATTTTTCTCGGTTGGGGTCATTCTGTATGGGATTTGAAGGTTGCCTTCAGTGAATCTACTGTTTTGTGAGAGATCTTCAGGGAAATGATTTAACGAACTGGTTAATCTGGATTCTGATCCTCTACATAATTTCGCTTCACGAAACAACTTGCATCAACTCTGATCTGTTTCAAGGCTAAAGCATCAAATTCACCAACTCAAGCATGGTTATGCATCGAAGAACTTTCTCCATCTTAACTTCGATTACATCACCTTACTATCAAAGAAAGATATTGTGACGGCTTTACCTCGTAAGTTTTACAGATGTCAAGGATCAAGATTCTTAGTTCTCTTGTGAAATGAGTAAAGCAAAAGAAGCCATTTTAAGTCAAAAGTTGTTCCCAGTTTCCAAAGGAAGGCTGAATTTCTTCACATGGACTTGTGTATGTCCAATACGGGTTGCAAGCATAAATGGGGAAACAATATTCTGGTGATTGTTGATGACTATATTCCAGATACTCTTGACTCTTTTTCAAACTATCCAAGATGAAACACCAAAAGTTCTCAAAGACTTTCTCACGATGATTCAACGTAATCTTCAAGCTCAAGTTATTACTGTCCTTACTGACAGAGGCACAGAGTTCTTGAACAAGACACTTCATGCTTATTTCAAAGATGAAGGAATTAAGCATCAAACTTCCACTCCTCGAACACCTGAACAGAACGGCGTTGTCGAAAACAGAACACGTAACTCTAGTTGAGGCTGCTACATATACGAATCTTTCAGCTTCTAAGCATCCATATCATTTTGTCTGAAGCAAGTTGCAACCGCAAGTGCTATACTCAGAACAGATCAATCATCATATCGACTCATGGAAAGCACGGCGTATCACCTCAATGAAGACAGGAATCCTTCAATAAAACATCATCACATCTTGGTTGCATTTGTACATAACTAGAGTTTGGCAAATCTGGATAAGATGAAAGAAAAAGGGGATCCATGTGTCATGGTGGGATATTCTACTCAGTCGAAGGGATATCGTGTTTACAACAAGAGAACACGCTTAATAGTTGAGTCCATTCATATTAAGTTTGATGAAATCAAAGAAATGATGTCTGATCACAACAGTTCAGACCTCGCACCACAACGACAAGAGATGTCTGTTGAAAATGTCTCTTCAGGCCTCGTTCCTCAAGGACAAAAGGCGTCAGATTATGACAACTCTACCGACCGCAGTGCTGCCCCCCATAGACAAAATGTTGTTCCTACAGCAGAAAAGACAATTCGTCACACACAATGGTTCAGAATTTCCTCTTCAGTCCTTTACATGAAGAATATTACAATCCAACACACGGTCCTCGCTGAGGACAACAACAATAATCTAGCACCGGGGGAATGCATCGATTCAAGAAGCTAAAATTTATCAATCTTTTTAGACCCGGGTACAAGAAAGTGTGAGTCATTCACACGCAACATTGATAATACCGATGTGCATTCATTTCAACCACAAAGTCATGATTACCGATGGACCAGAGATCATCCATTAGAACAAGTTCGTGGAAATCCAACCATGCCAGTTCAAACAAGACGACAGCTTGCCACAGATCCTGAAATGTGTATGTTCGCGCTCACGGTGAGTATTGTTGAACCAAAGAACATTAAGGATGCAATGGCTGATTCTGCATGGATCGAAGCAATGCAGGAAGAACTTCATCAGTTCGACAGACTGAAAGTCTGGGAACTAGTCGACAAACCATTTGGCAAGATGATTATAAAGCTAAAGTGGTTATGGAAGAAACAAAATGCATGAAAGATCAAAAACTGTAAGAACGCAACAAAACACGACTTGTAGCTAAAGGTTATGCTCAGGAAGAGGGTATTGATTTCGAAGAATCATTTGCACCAGTTGCTCGCTTGGAAGTTGTTTAGATTTTCGTTGCCCACGCAGCACACAAGTCCTTTCCAATCTATCAGATGGACGTGAAAACGGACCATTTCTATGGTCCCTAAGGAGGAGGTTTTTGTTGCTCAGCCAGAAAGGGTTTCGTTGATCCAGAACATCCATAGAAAAAGTCCCAACCTACTGAGGAAAGCATTGTATGGATTAAAGCAAGCTCTAAGAGCCTGGTATGATGAACTATTAAACTTCTTGATGTCCAAAGGCTTTACTAAAGGTACAATTGACCCAACTTTATTCAAGATAAAATACGGGAGGATATTCAACTTGTGCAATTTACGTTGGATGACAAAATTTTTGGGTCTATACAAACCCTAAAAATTCAAAAAAGATTTGAAAAGTTAATGCACTGTAGATTGAAATGTCCCTTAATGGGGGAGATGAAATTCTTTATTTAGGACTTTCAAATCCACCAGACCCCAAAGGTATTTTTTAATCAATCAGGCCAAGTACGCTTTAGAAATATCTGAAAAAGCATAATATGGACAATTGGTCACTATCCCATTGGTACACCATGGCTACTCAAACCTAACTAAGTAGACTTAGATTGGAGAACCCGTAGACCAATTCTGATTTATCGTAGTAAAATCGGGTCCTCATAGTACTTGACTTCGTAGTAGAACCAGACTTAGTGCAAGCAGTATGTTTATGTGTGCACTTATCAAGCACGACCAACACAAATCACCTCAAAGAGGTTAAAGAATCTTTAAATACCTAAAGGGTACCATTAACCATGGGACTCTGTAACCAAAGGATTCTAGCTCTAAAATAACAGCATTTTTCAGACGCTGAAACATGGCCGGATGCATTGATATCGGAAAAGCACTCTGGAGGGATACAGTTCCTTGGTGGATAAGCTAGTAAGTGAATTCAAGAAACAAAACTGCACTGCAATGTCTTCAGCAAGGCAGAGTACGTGGCGTTATCTGCAAGTTTGTGCTCAAAGTAATGTGGAAAAGGACACACACAGGCTATCAAGATTATGGCTTCAACTACAATAAAATACCATTGTATTGCGACTCTCAGTCAGCCATAGCAATATCATGCAACCCCGTACAGCATTCGCGAACGAAGCACATCCATACTCGGTATCATTTCATAAAGGAACAAGTTGAAAATGGTAGTAATTGAACTATAATTTTGACAGAACTGAATACCAATTAGCAGAATGTTTACGAAAGCCCTCCTGAGTATCGGTTTAAGTATCTTTTCGAAAGGATTGGTATGAGATGTTGACTCCATTGATCCTGGAGGTTCTGACAATGAGACTAGCTTGGAATATCTCAATCAAACATCAACAGTACCTATTATTTGATAAAGCAAAATGCAAAAATATAAAACTTAAAAAAGAAAAATAACAAAATCAGAAAAATAGTAAGAAATTTTCCCAAAAGATTCTTCTCCGATCATGTCCTCTGTGGAATCGATTAACATTAACGTGCTTAGAAATGTCGAGTTAACAGTGACACGGGTGTTAAATGAAAGTTCGAGCGAGAGTTGCAAATTGTTTCAAAACATGGTACATTTCTAATTTTCTATATGGCTTATGATCAAAGTCCAGTAACATAACCCGAACTTTGTTCAAATAAAGGCAGGTTTATTAAGCTTATCCAAAACAACGAGAAAAATAACGAATCTCATTCTCGGATCTTGAGCTGTTCTACAAAGACTTTCACTAGTTTTTTTGCTCAAGAAAAAGGATCGTAGTACGTTCAGTGCGCTTTACCCCTACCGTAAAAGAGAAGTCCTCTAACAACTGGTTTTTTTCAAAAGTTGAACACAATTTTTTCAAGAATTTTCTCGATGACAATTCAGTAATCTTTTTCAAAAGTTGTGTGTTCAACACTCCAAAACCAACCCTACTATGTTTTAAAAGACAACAAGTTCTTCAAATTTGGTCTTAGTTTGAGGGAGTGTTTCGAAAAACAAAATTTTTTAATGTTTTGGATACATACAACAACGACAACTCTTATGTATTCAAAACATTATAAAAATGTTCCAAACCATTCATGCTGATAATATTTTCTCCCACGGAATTTTCAAGACATATTTTAATCACAAGGTATTTCAAAAACTAAGTGTTTATTATTATTTAAAATAAGGGGAGAAAATGTAATTAAAATATGATCTATTCGACTCAATGTGCTGAAGAAAAGGTTTTATGGTTCGATCGTATACCCAACAACATCTTAATTTCACGACGATTCTGAAGTCATAAGGTGGTTAGGTTAGGAATCAATCCTATGATCCAACCAGAACCGGAGGATCTACCCAAGGATAATCCAAAGTTAGAAATAGCAGTCCTTAGGTATGATTGGAGATGAATTATAGGGAATAATGCCGACTAAGATGTGAGCTTAATCACTAGAACAATCACAACAAGGTGTTTAGATAATGACGTCCTGGTAAGACATTGAAGAGCGTTTGAAGAATTAAAAAGAATGTAAGGATAAAGTGTCCTAACAAAGAAGCCCTTCCACACAACTTAAGGCAGAAAACTGGGTCATACAAATGCTGTCAAAATCACAATTTGATTGCTGACATTGAAAATTAACATCATGGACCTAGTGATGCAATGCACAACCCCTTCTCAAGCTATTCTCGGATTACTCTCCACAGAAACTTGTCTCATTTTGTCACGGAGATACACACGTAATCATTGACATCTCACTCCGAGATTGTCGATATTGAATAGGTGGCAATATGCTTCCAGCCTTCAGTACTAAAACCAAAATGCACTAATCGAGTCAGAAGAGCCTTGAGATCAAATAAAATCTCGATTTGGCACATTCCATTTCAAAACACTTGTTGAACATCATTCAAGTTCACAAGCTGATATCAAGAGTTCCTACGCATATCATGTGATATTTTCTCGACGGAGATCCAGTGATACTAATGGTAGATATGTGGCACGACACGACATGAGGAGCGTGCTGGAGTCGTCGCGATACAGCCTGCTTTGTGAGGTCGGGTCAACCTAAGCACAGCTTCAAACAAGCTCTTGGTAGGTGACTTGCGAGATTTCTATATGACTAACTTGTGACAACTGGATATCGATTTGGTCCAGTAAATTGAATTGACGGTTATAATTTAGAGATAAAAAACATGACACTCTCGGATGTGTTAGCAAAAACTCTTTAACCGATTGGACACGTCGATTGATTTTCAATCAATTTATCTCCTCCGTTTATCCACTAATTAGACTCAAGTCAAACCGGTGGTACGACCAACCTCAATCCATTCAAATGCTCAATCTACGAAGACGACTATCTAGAAAGCCAAGATTTAAAAAGACAAAAGACTTCCGCAAACTCTGATTTGAAGCTTTCAAGATAATGCAAAAGTATGAGCATGTTGGTCAAAAGACATAAGATCGCAAGATGGCAAAGACATAAAGACAATGACAAAGGCTCAAAGTCAAGATCGCAAAGCATGAAGGAACAAGCCTACAACGAAGACAAAAGAGAAAGACCAAGACCGCATGAGCTTAACGACAAAAGCAATCTCATTGATCTCATGAAGGAGTGTCATCAATGAACTCACTTCGGGGGAGATTGTTAGCCTCAAAATATTGAGTCGAACATGAAGTTCGTTCATTATGTATTTAAGTCTCGGTCAATCAATTAGTTAATGTTGTAATAAAAAATATCGGGAATCGGGCTCGATAGTTAATCTAATATTGTATATGTTTCGGGTTTAATCCCAAGCAAAACCCGAGCCCGGGTCCTAGTTAAATATCTCGTGCGTCATTTAACGCGACGGGGTATATAAACTCTTTTCTATTTAGAAAAGAGTTAGTTGTTCATTTTATAAATCTTTTTCCTTTTCCAAAAACTCTCTCATCTCTCTCTCTCTCTCCTCTTTCTCTCTCTAAAAGAACAACCCTCTCTTTCTCTTTTCTAGCTCTTGATTCGTGTTTAAATATATGAAGTGAAGTGCTACGGGATCCTACACCAGACTTTAAGTTAACTGATGAAAGTCATGTTTTGCTTAAAGTTCCTAGAAAGGATAACATGTACAGTGTTGATTTAAAGAATGTTGTTCCTCAAGGAGCCTCCCTTGTAATCTTTGCAAAAGCCACACCAATGAATCTAATCGTTGCATAGGAGCTTGGACAGTGTAAATGCAAAACAATGAATAAACTGGTAAGGGGAAACCTTGTAAGAGGTTTACCTTCAAAACGTTTTGAAATTAATCAAACCTGTGTTGCTTGTCAGAAGGGAAAGCAACACAGAGCTTCTTGTAAGACCAAAATAGTCAGTTTAATCAGCCAACCATTATAAATGTTGCACATGGATTTTTTGGCCCAACATTTGTAAAGAGTTTAATGAAAAAGATGTACTGCCTAGTTGTCACATATGATTTTAGTAGATTTAGTTGGGTTTTTCACTTTAACCTCTAATATGAAACTAGTGAAATCCTTAAAACATTCATAACAGGCATAGAAAATCTAATAGACCTTAAGGTGAAAGTGATTAGATGTGACAATGGGACTGAATTCAAGAATAGGGTCATGAATCAGTTCTGTGAAATAAAGGGTATTAAGAGGGAATTTAGTGTTGCTAGGACTCCACAACAAAATAGAGTAGCAGAAAGGAAAAATAGGACACTAATAGAGGCTGCTAAGACTATGCTAGCTGATTTAAATTTACCAACAACTTCTGGACTGAAGCAGTTAATACTGCTTGTTATGTCCAAAATAGGGTGTTAGTTATCAAGCCTCACAACAAGACCCCTTATGAACTTTTTCTAGGTAGAAAACCTGCCTTAAGTTTCATGAGACCATTTGGGTGTCCTGTTACAATCCTTAATACCATAGATCACCTAGGTAAGTTTGATGGAAAGGCTGATGAAGGGTTCTTTGTAGGATACTCTACCAATAGCAAAGCATTCAAAGTATTTAACAGTAAAACTAGGATAATAGAAGAGAACCTGCATGTTCAATTTAGTGATAATACACCTAATATTGTAGAAAGTGGACCAAATTGGCTTTTTGATATACATGCACTAACAAAGTCTATGAACTATAAGCCAGTTGTTGTAGGGAATCAATATAATGGTAATGCAGGTACAAAAGCATGTGATGACGCAGGTAAAGCTAGAATGGAGACAATCAAAGATTACATTCTGCTACCAATGTGGCCTGCTGATCCACTATTCTCTCAAAATTCAAAGGATTCTCCTGATGCTGGATTCAAATCATCAGGGGAAGAAGAAAAGATGGATGTTGAAGATCCATGGAATAAAAGTAAAGCTTTAGGGAAAGATAGTGAGGTTCTAAGTACAAAGGAGCCAAGATAGGATCAAAGAGTTAATCAAGATAAGGATGCTAGTGTTAACAGCACTATACATTATACGTGTAGTTCCAAATTTAATGATGTTGTCATAGAGATAAATTTTGTGATGAAAAACATAGTCCTATAGGATGTTGATGATCCAAATATGCCTGAATTGGAAGATATTGTTTATTCAGATGTTGGTGCAGAGGCTGACATGAACAATTTGAATACGTTTATGCCTTTCAGTCCTATTCGAACTACAAGAATACACAAAGATCATCTAGTTAAATAAATTATTGGAGACTTGAATTTAGTACCTCAAACAAGAAGAATGACAAAGAAATTTAAAGAACATGGTTTGGTTAGTTCAGTTTAGCAAAGAACAAACCATAAAGACTTTCAAAACTGTTTGTTTACTTGCTTTTTATCACAAGAAGAACCCAAGAAGGTAATCCAAGCATTGAAAGATCCAAGCTGGATTGAAGCTATGCAGGATGAGCTTCTACAATTTAAATTACAAAAGGTTTGGACCCTGGTGGATTTACCAAATGGCAAAAGGGCCATAGGCACTAAATGGGTTTACAAGAACAAGAAGGATGAAGAGGGCATTAGTGGATAAAAGAACAAAGCAAGTTAGGTTGCTCGAAGGTACACAAAAAGAGACGAATTGGACTATGAATGAAGTCTTTTGGCCTGTTGCCCAGAATGAAGCCAATTAGGCTATTCTTAGCCAAAATGCCTTATTTAAAGACTTTATGGTGAACCCAGATGGATCCCAAGTGCTTATTCTTCTTTGATTGGTAAGATTGAAGAGAAATCTATGTTTATCAACCCACCAGGGATTTTGAAGATCCAGACTACCCTGATAATATACAAAGTAGAAAGAGCACTTTATGGACTTCTTCAAGCGCCCAAGCTTGGTATGAACCTTGTCAACTTATTTGTTAGACAATAAGGTTATCAAGAAACAAGATAGAAAAAACTTTGTTTACAGAAGGACAAAGGTGAATATCTGTTAGTTCAAGTGTAATGTAGATGATATCATTTGTTGGCTCTAACAAAGAAGTACATTATGCACTGAACTTTGAGCAAATGATGCACAAGAATTTCAAATAATTCAATGGGTGAACTCCACATTCTTCCTAGACTAGCAAGGAAGCAGAAGAAATGGGAGTTTTGATATTATAAGCCAAGACAAGTATATGACTGAGATTTTGAAGAAATTTGGATTTAGTGATGTCAAAACAGCAAGCACACCCATGGAAACCCATAAGCCTTTGCTCAAAGATACAGATGGTGAAGATGTAGATGAACACTTGTATAGATCCCATGAATTGGATCAATTGATATAGTCTAACTTTGCTTTCAAGACCTAATATTATGTCTTTTCATTTATTTGCCTATGTGCAGAGATTCCAAGTCAAGTCCTAAAAATTCAACAATCTTTTATGCTGTGAAAATGATTTTTAGATACTTAAAAGGTTTCAACCCATAAATTGGGCCTTTGGTATCCTACTAAGAGATTCACCATTTGATTTGGTGCATTTACTGACAGGTTGACTATGCATGACAAGCTTAAATGAATCCTATAACAGGAGGTTGTCAATTCCTAGGGTGTAGGTTGATTTCATGGCAATGCAAGAAGCAGACTGTGGTTGCTAATTCCACAACTGAAGCTGAGTATATAGCTGCTTCCAATTGTTGTGGACAGGTGCTTTGGATCCAAAATCAATTGCTAGATTATGGATATAACTTTATGCAGACTAAGATTCATATTGCGATAATAAGTACTATCTGCCCAGTGAAGAAAACCCAGTTTCATTCAAAGACAAAGCACATTGAGATTAGGCATCACTTTATCAGAGATTCTTATAAGAAGAAACTTATTCAGATGATCAAGATTCACATAGACCAGAATGTTGTAGATTTGCTCACAAAAGCATTTGATGTTAGCAGATTTCAATATCTGATTGCAAGTATTGGAATGCTTAATCTCTAAAGTCTTGATAAGGAAGATTTGGGAATGGAATAAACGCAGCTGCTAAGGATGAAATTGAGTAAGTACTAGTAACTTAAAGAGGTTTAATGATTGTGTTAGTATAATAGTAGTTGCTAGTATACTTTAATACTGTTGAGTTAATAATGTTAGTTATACTTACTACTGCTGGTATAACTAATATTGTGAGAATTGAGAGAGTTGGTAAGAATAAAAACAAAAAGAGAGATGTGTGATAAAAAACAGATAGAGTGATTTGGTGAGAAAAATAATTAAGAGATATAGTGAGCTGAAAAATAGAAAGAGAGATGTGTGAAATAAAAACAGACAGAATGATTTAGTGAGAAAAAGAATTGAGAGATGTGGTGAGTTGAAAAACAGAAAGAGAGCTAAATAAAAACAGAAAGAGAGAAATGTGAACAAAAAGAATTGAGAGAAAGCAAAAACAGACAGAGAGAATTGTGAGTAAAAAAGAAATGAGAAATAAAAAAACAGACAGATAGTTTTGGTGAGCCTAAAATTTTCTTTGATGATGGAAAAGCTAATTAGTATGGAATTGGAGTAAAACTGTTATCAAAGTAATGTTGGGCTACGCCTAAACTTAACTGCTTCATGCTTTGGGTAAGTTAATGCTGCTAGGCGTATACTTAATACTGTTGTTGAAAGTTAATGCTGTTAGGCATAAACTTACAACTGCTGGTGAATGTTAATGCTGTTGAGGGTATTTTCATAAATACTTCGATTAAGGGTTTCAATCACTCATTCAATCAATTTTAATCTTTCATACACTCTCTAATCATAAACCCTAACTCAATTTCATCATTCTTCATCAAAACCCAACACAATGTCAGATCTAAAGTTTGTTGATACTCATAATTTGGTCGCGTTTTTGTCGAAACCTGCTGAAAGTGAAGGGTTTGAGCAAATTGTTGATTTTCTGAATGCAATCAAATATGATTTAACTGTTAATCCTACAGTCTATTATTCATGTATTAAACAGTTCTGGTATATTGTCAAAGCAAAAACGGTTAATGGGGAAGTACAATTGCAAGCCCTAGTGGATAAGAAGAAGGTGATTATAACTGAATCTACAATAAGGAGAGATCTTCAACTAGAAGATGCTAATGGTGTTGATTGTCTGCCAAATGCTGCAATTTTTGAACAGATTACACTCATAGGGTATGAAAAACTTTCTCAGAAGCTTACATTTTTACAAGGCATTCTCTTCTCCTTAATGGAAGTTTTTAATTCATACAATTTTGCAATGCCTAAGTGCTAAGACTACTGCATGGAACGAATTTAGTAGCACTATGGCCTCTGCAATTATTTGCTTAGCCACAAACTAAAAAAATCAACTTTTCTAAGTATATCTTTGATAATATGGTAAAGAATGTGGATAATATGGTACAATTCTGGATGTATCCAAGATTCATACAAATATTTGTGAATAAACAAGTTGGGGATATGTCACATCATAAAAGGATTTATTTTACCCCCTCTCATACTAAGAATATATTTGGGAACATAAAGAGGGAAGGGAAATGTTTTTCTGGAAGAGTTACCCCTTTATTTCAAACTATGTTGGTTCAAGCTCACGAAGAAATGGGTGAAGGTTCAGAAATACCAACTGATCCCCATTACACACCTACCATTACTCAACCATCATCATCCCAACCTCAGAGGAAGCAAAAATTTAGGAAGTCCAAGAAAAAGAACACTGAGGTTCCTCAGCCTGGTGGTTCTACTGAGAATGTACCAGATGAAAATGTATCTACAACTTCCAATGATCCATTGCTCAGTGGTGAGGATAGACTGAAACTTACTGAATTGATGGATTTATATACCAACTTACAAAAGAAGGTTCTTGATTTGGAGAAGGCCAAGACTGTTCAAGATAATGAAATTGCTAGTCTAAAGAAGAAGGTCAGGAAGCTAGAGAGGAGGAATAAGTCAAGAACTCTAGGGCTCAAAAGGTTAAGGAAGGTTGGTTCAGCTAGAAGGGTAGAATCCTTTGATGAAGCTAGTTTGGGTGATCAGGAGGATGCATCCAAATAGGGGAGGAAAATAGCTGATATTGATGCTGATGCAGAGGTTACATTGATTGATGAGACTTAGGGGAGGAATGATGATAACCTAATGTTTGATACAAGTGTTTTAGATGAGCAGGAAGTTGAGGTTGAAAAGGTAGTTAGTACTGCTGAAGTTACTATTGAAAGTGCTACAACAACAACTATTGATGAATTGACCCTGGCTCAGATCTTAATAGAGATCAAAGCTGCAAAACCCAAAGTTAAAGGGGTTATGATTCAAGTCAAGATCACAATCGTATTACAACAAAACTACAACAACAACACCAGCTGCATCAAAACCTTCACATGACAAAGGCAAGGCAAAAATGATTAAGTCTAAGAAGCCTTTGAAGAAGGATCAGATTATGTATGATCAAAAGGTTGCTCTAAATCTTTAAGCTCAATTACAAGCTGAATTGGAAGAAGAAGAGAGGCTTACAAAACAAAAGGAAGAAGAAGCTAACATAGCTTTAATTGAATCAAAGAGATAACACACAACATGATGGATGCCTGACTATCAAATGCTCCAACAAATACAAGTAAGAAGAACAAGAGCATTAAGTAATAAAGAAAAGTTAAAAGTTAGTTGTACAACTCTTAGAAGCTAGAAGAAACAGAACTTTGCAGAAATGAGAGAAAAAAAAAAAGACAAAGCCACCAACTCAGCCACAACAAAAGAAAGCTATATTGTAACTATCTAAAAAATATGGAAGGATACACACTAAAACAGTTGAAGGGCTTTAAGTTTGAAGTTATCAAGGACATATTTGACAAAGCTTTCAAAAGAGTTAACACTTTTGTTGACTACAAAACAGAGTTGGTTGAAGGTAGTGAAAAGAGAGCAGAGGATAGTACTAAGAGAGCAGGCACAGAGCTAGAACAAGAAGTAGCTAAGAAGGCAATGAATAGGATGATCTAAAGTGGAGAAATGATCAGGAAGAAGCTAGGATGAAAGAACTTAATAAACATTATTCCTGATGAAGAGGAAGTACAATTGATGTTATTCCTTGTCACTAAGCATCCATAGCATAGTTGATGGAAGATAACCAAGAAGTACAAACTCATCTAATTTCAGATTAAAATATCTGATGAAGTCCTAAAATTTACTCAGCCTTTATTCAATAAATGCTATAATTTTGACAGAGAAGATTTAGAAACTCTGTGGAAACTGGTGAAAGCTAAGCATCGAGGTCAACAAGGCCAGAGGAGGGCTAATAAGAGAAGTGTTATGTTAAGGGGGTGATCTAATGACAATGGATTTGAACCTGAATGAAGAAAGTCCAGTATGGAGGAACTCTACAACAAATGACAAAGTGTTGATATGAAAGCTATTTTGATCTGTGGAGTACACTTTCTGATTGCAATCCTCTGCATACTTTTTATAGCTGGGTAGAGAAAAGGTATCCCTTTACAACCTGCAACATCACAGGCATGTTCACAAGAAGCTTCAAGCTGATCATTGGAATGAAATGTGTTATTAGCTTCTTAAGCTCATCACAAAACAACTCAAGAATCCTGGAAGTGTTTGAAAGCATCCTCTTGGTGATGGTAAAGACTTTTAATGAAGAAACTTGATGATTTTGAAGATAAATATCAAGTTTAGAGGTGGATGATTTGTTGGGATTAAAAAGCTTCATAAGTCTGTTTAGGAATTACGGCAGCTACTTATTAAAGTAGCGCTGCTCAAGAAGAAAGGTTTGTGTTACAACTGCTACAAAATGATAATGAAAAATACGCAAAGTATTAGTACTCCAGTAATAAACATTATGTACTTCTAGGTAGAATACTTAAGAACTGCAATGAATAATGTTAGTACTGCGAGCGCTATAGTTATAAGTACTGCTAGAGTAAAGTATAGTATACCGCAATTGGGAGAAATTAGAAAATTTTCAAGTATGTTTACACCATATTTGTAAACAGTTAAATGCTGCTGGTGTATAAGTTACTGCTGCTAGTGTTCAGAGTTAATGCTGCTGGTACAAAGTTACAACTGCTGACAGAGTTACAACTGCTAATGGTTAAAGGTTGATTAAAGATAAAGATTGCTTATGTGATATGTTTATGAGTATATTTTGTAAAATAACACCGTATAAGTGTATTTTGTTTAGTAAGATCATGATATACTTAGGAAAATATTGTAAGCCAGTTAGGACTCCCTGGGTGTATAAAAGGAGGTCCACAGTCATAGAGATTGATAACTTTTCATTTGTCTTCATCTATTTGTAGCTTCAAGGTATTTGTAAAACCCAAACACTATTATGAGTGTTCTGTATTATATAAAGGCTGAAAGTTTGGTAAATAGAATTTGTTATTGATTTTATGCATTACTGTTTCATGTAAATTCCTTCTTAGTAATCCATTGCTAGATTCCGCATAGTCCTTATTTGATATACATAAACAAAGTTTTCTATCATAGTATTTTGGATTTATTCAATGCAACTTAGGCTTAAACAAGCTACGCAAGGATCTAGTCTATTGGGATCAACAGTATACAAAATGATCCCTAAGGATTTTTTCGTTTAAAGCATTTAATCAATCTATTACAAGTACACAACCAAAAACTAACGAAATAGGTAATGTGAAAACACTCAAATCACTCAACTAATCTATGTGTAACATGTAACTAATTCGCTCAAGTTGCTTGGTCGTGACGAGTATTCTATATAGTAGCATGGCAAGGAATACACATCTCCACCCACTAGAGCTAAAGGAGTAACAAGTTTATATAAGGTAAAAAAGGATTTTATTATAAGGCATAGGGTTGATCATCTACAATCTTTCACACAAAAAAACCACACACCACACCAACAAGGCACTGAAGCACACACATATCATGCCGTAAACAACGGAATAGACATGTATGTTCGATCACATCCTTATTCGAGTTTAACCAAGGGTTAGGATGAAGAATAATATAGGGTAGGGATCTTCTAACTTTCACCAATAGTAATAAAACCACAAGGCAAACTGAGAAACATGCATACATGGCCATAACATGGGGAAAATAGACATGCAAGCTCGAACACATCCTCATTTGCGAATAAACCCCATGGTTACAGTGATTAGAAAAGGTAATATAAATATGATTTGTTAAACAAAAATTACGAACAAATAGATTAAGTCTAAGATATAAGTTGCTAGACACTTTTTCCCGACCGTTACCATGATTAAGACACAACTATTTACAAACGTCTTGATCATTGATCAAAAACAACAACCTAAGTTGGCGTTCCCATAACATTCAACTTCCCAATCATCTCATACTTTACATACTTTTACAAGAAAAATGGCTATATCTACCACTTTATACAATACCAACATCGTTGACTTAAAAAGACGTAATCACGAATAATCGATCCTTCATATAATTCCTTCGGTAATTACGAACGATTATCCTTAAACTTTCCTTCTCTTTTTTGTTACGATTTTCTAATTTTTTCAATTTTTTTTGACAATACTATACTATGAAACTCGGTGTAATTTCACTGATGTTGATTTTAATACACTATAAAATATATATACTAATATAACCTTAAGGAGCAATTAAGAAAATTCCCTAAAGAAAATTCACTCTCAAAAATATATATAATATAATATATAATACGTATATTTAACCGGGAAGTATGATCACCCGGGTCGTTTACCCAACGACTAGTGAAATTGAAACCTCGTTTAAGCTTGGATTATGATTTGAATATAGCAAAGATATTTTTGATAATCTATTTCTACTAAATAAAAAACAACAATTAAAATTGAAAATTAAAGGAAATTTAAACAATTAAACAAATACGGAAAACAAATAAAACGCGACAATAAAGCAAATAGACTAAAATTAAACCCTAAAATTACAAACTAAGTTTCTAAACCTAAATTAGGATAAAAGAAAATTTTAAGGAAAAGAAAAATATTTTTTTTGATTATTTTTGAATTTTTTTATTAATTAAAAACTATTTAATTCTAATTAAATCCTAAAAAAATAGAAATTAATTG
>BQNB010022340.1:3584-63115 GCA_026074375.1 Tanacetum coccineum | reverse complement strand
GTAGTGAAACTTTTAAGTTTTATTAGTTTTCTTCGTTAGTCCTTTAGTTTACACTGTTAGTCCTTTAAGGACTAACTTCATTAGTCCTTAGTTAAGTTTCTTTGATTAGTTTAATCATTTTAATTAAATAATTAGGTTTAGTTTTTAATTAGTTTAATTAAAGTTTAATAAAAAAGTAAAAATTAGGGCTTTTATTTTTCATAAATTTCTGCACTTTTTCGTTTTCTAGTACAATTTTTATAAATTTTTTAGGGTTTATATTTTTAGCATTTTTATTATTTTTAAGCTTTTAATTAGTATTAAATCTTAGAAAATTCATATTTTAAAATCTAGAAAGCCAAAAATAGTAATTCTTTTTTCTAAAATTTTCTTTTATTCTAATTTAGGTTTAGAAACTTAGGTCGCAATCTTAGGGCTTAATTCTAGTCTATTTTCTTAATCGTCGTGTTTTATTTGTTTCCCGTATTTGTTTAATTATTTAATTGCCTTTAATTGTTCAATTTTAATTGTTGTTTTTTTATTTAGTAGTTATAGATCATCAAATCATCTATTTTCTTATTCAAATCATAATCCAAGTTTAAACAAGGTTTCAATTTTGCTAGTCGTTGGGGAAACGACCTGGGTGATCATATTTATCCGGTTAAATATACGTATTATATATTATATTATATATATTTTTGAGAGTGAATTTTCCTTAGAGAATTTTCTTAATTGCTCTTGTGGAATATTATTTTTATAGTATATTTCATTGTGTATATAAACTGCTCATCAACGCGCAACAAAGAAGAGTCCGTGAAAGTGAAAGACATTGGGAAGAACCGTTAACGCTAAATAAAATGATAAAAATACGTTTCCAAGCATAAAATAAAGTTGCCAAAGAAGAAAAATACGGAGGATGAAGTTTGTACAAGTTGTATGCAAGTTTAAAGCCAAAAGTCAAAAAAGTCAAAAGTCAGGAAATGGGAGATGCCACTGGGTAAGAGCAGTGTCGCGAGCGTCCAATGCCGCTGGCTAGAGACAATGCCGTGGGCATCTAATGCCACCGGCTAAAGACAATGTCGTAGGCATCTGGCTATCCGAGTTGAAAAGTTGCATTTAGTGTTTAACCTCCACCATTAAGTAAAGTCTGATCATTTTCTTATCATAATGATGGAGGAACATTTTTACTTGCACAAGAGGGGTTAGAGAGAGCATCAATACACCATCTTTGAGATATGTTAACAACAAGAAATCCTACCATCAAAATAGGCTCTTAAAACGTATTATTCTCTCCCAAAATACTTGGAAGAATTTATGTGATTTTCAAGGAAGATACTCAAAGCTTGTAAGTGAGTATTGGGTGATCATTCTTGGGTATTTAGGATACTTTGGTTGATTGGAGGCTAAAGGAGTACTCCAACTCCTAACGTTTTCGTATTATGTAATTGCACAATTAGGTATTTTTGTGTTTATGTTCATGTTGAATCTTATGAATTATGTGATGTTTTGTGTTTCAATAAATTAACCATGGAGTAGATTTTTATAATTGCGTGGGGACTATGTGAATTGTTATGCATGATGATTGGATGATGGTTTAATTATGAATTGATGATTTCTTTACAAGTTTGTTTAGGAAAATAAAACATGTTCTAATTAACTAGTTAGTAAATTAAACAAGGGATCTAAAGGTTGAAAGGATTTCTCATTGATAATTTGTTCTAAAACGGTTAGTGCACGAACATGATTGGATTCTTGTGATTGACAACCATGGGGATAACTAATTAAATAAACTTGTAAGAATGTTTAATCAACGGGTATAGGTTAAAAGGACCCATAGGAACAAGTTTGGTAATCATCTCTTCATACAAATGAATCGTAATTAACTTAGTTTTTGATAAAAGTTCATAGGTCAAAAGGGTTTATTTATCCAAACCAACATACATGCGTTTTTCATGATATGACCATTTGATTTGGCAAACGCATACACTTGATTTGTGTTTGTAATTTAACTCATGTTTCACCAAAACATATCCATCATCACTACATGATAATCTTAATCTCGCGCAAATACTTATTTAATATTGCTTATTTTGACCATAAAAAGTTATATGGTAATTAGGTGTGTGACAAACCTATTTGCTTTATCCGATTTCTCTACAATAGTTAAATATTTCTCTTGGGACGATCTCTATTTATCACAAAACCCTACTACAAATAGACCGGTCATACTTGCCCGTATGTATTGTTAATTAGGACTGGTAATTCAAGCTTTATAAATTTAAAATTTGTGTATATCCTAGAGATAAACATCAAGTTTTTGGCACCGTTTCTAGAGAAATGATTTTAACTAACGTTTGATTTGGACTCGGTAGCGGAAGAAATTTTTTGTTGATTGCTTTGTGTTTTTAAAATATTTAGGTGTTTGAATGTGTTTTCATGCTTATTTAGTGTTTCTCATAATCAATTGTATTGCTTATTTTTGCGTATTTATGTTTATGTGATTTACGTGATCATGTCTATGTGCTTACTTCATGTTTTGATATGCCCAATATGTCTTGATTAGTCAAGTTTTTTTGTTTGTCGAAATATTCTAGTTAACTTGTTTGCTTATTTTTCCGCATAAGTATTTTTATAATCACATCTAAAATCTTTATTTTATTAGTTTTAAATTTATTTTTGTTTATAAAAAAAGCCTTTTATAAAAATCTGAAAATAAGGGTCGTGTTTTTGTTGCGAAAAATAATTCTTTGAAAAAACCACTGCTCAACGCGGGATAGGTCCTTATCCGACGGCTAAGGCCTCGTCCGCCGGTTAGGGGGTGCCAGAGATATTCCTAGCCGCCGGTTAGGGGTATTTTCCAGCCTAAAATTTTAGAAATTTTGTGTTTGTTTGGTTTAGTGTTTTCGTGTCTAGTTTAGATTGCATGTTTAATGGATTGGATTGTCATTTTATTTTCAGTTGTTATTTTATTTTGATACTAACCCTTTATCGTTTGAATTTTATCGTTTGTTGTTTGATGTCTTTAGTTACTTTTGGCATTAAGATGGAAAACATTAAGCGAAGTTTCAGATATTTGAACAATTTGGATTTGAGCAACAATGAAAGATGATGAGGTTTAATTCTGTTGAGCAAAATGGTATGGTATTGGTTAAGAAGAAAAAATAGGAATTAGGGAAAAAACAAGCCTATGTAAGAGGATGATTTCGTTTGCGCTTATGAACCAGAAAGGCCTAATCGATAAACTTTTTACTCATACCAATACACGGGAATATGATAACAACAATAGGAGCATGGTGTTGAATGTAACATGGGCACATCACAATTGTCATATGACTATTGTACTTTTTGAGAGGAAGAATTGGTAGAGAAAATTTGATTTATGGACACGTAGGAAGAAGAATTGTTTTAATACTCAATGGTATGTGCTTAATTAACACAATACCTTTTACTTAAAAACGTGTGAAATAACCAAAAAACGGATTAAATGCAAAGATAACGCTTGTTTTGGTAAATGTATTGGTGCAGGATACGGGATAACCAAGAAAAGGACGAAAAAACAAAGCCCAAACGACAAAACTGACTCGGGAATAGAAAAAGCTATGTGAAGGACCAAGCAAATTAAAGCCAAAGACCAGACAAAAGTCAAAGTCAAAGTCAAATCAACAAAATTAAACAGTCAAAACCGTCTAGCGTAATTGTAGAATTACTATTGGATGCAATCACAAACACATCTGCATGGGCCGGGAAAGCCCAATAGTATATTATTGAAGACTGTGAAGACCAAATGGGCCACTCAACTGTCAACAGCCCATTTGTGTTTGAAATTGTCAGAGTCTATGAGACTTTGAAGCCCAGATCTAGCCCTTGAACAAGCCAATCTCAGCCATTGTACACACAAAACCCACCCAAACCTTATTGGGCCTTAAAAAGCCCAATAACATAAGCCTAAACCTTATTGGGCCCAGACACACTTAATTGGGCCCAATACAAGCCCAATACATAACCAAAGCCCAATAAAGGCCCAAAAACATTTTTTATAAAACATTAGGGACTTAAAATGTCATTTTAAAAAGAGTGTTTTATTAAGAAAAATAGGTAAAATAAAGAGAGGGACTATTTTTGCCATTCCACCAAACTTTTATCTTTTAAAAACCCTAAGGGACCAAAACTGCCATAAAGGTAAACTTTCTTTTTTCTTTTACTCTTTATAAACACAAGGACAAGTTGTGTAAATTTTAAAACTTATATTTAAACTAAAAGAAAGGTGGTTAAGAATAAGTGAAAAAAGAAAGGAATAATCCAGGGTCTTTTTGCCAATTGGTTGAAACATTTAATAACTGCAGTATGCACTGTTTATCTCCTCAAGAGATTTCCCGCCAAGGCCTCAAAAGCCTCAAACCTCACATGATACCACTCTTTCTTTTACCCAACCTTCCCTTAATCCAGTCCCAACCTAAACCCACCTTCCACTACCTCTTAATCTTGCCATGTTGGCAATCCTCACCAAGCACGTAGAACATCAATGGTGGGATATGGCTTTTAAAGTAACACAAAAAATGGATCCAAAGGGCTAGGGAATGGTGCTGAGCCTTCAACTCACACAAGAAACACAATGAAAGAAGCTGTGAAGACTTGAGGCTTATATAAATTCAAGAAAACACAAGCCGAAGACACACTAGTTGTTTTTACTTAGCTTTATTTTTATTTTAATTTATTTAAATTTTGTAATTGAAAGTTTTTCTATCAGTTCTTGTTTTTATGTATTGGTTACTGTTTTTAAGCATTTTTATGCAAGTTTAAATTTATTTTGACAGTTTTTAAATTTCACCAATTGGTCACTCTTGAATACGTGTTGTAAATTGTGAAGAACTTGTGTTTTTCTTGTTGCTAAACAATTTCACTAGTCCTAATATCAGCTTGTTTTAAATTAATTTTGAGTTAAACCAAAGAAAAAGGGAATTCGACTTATTAAAGGGGTGTTTGGTAAAAAGCTAAAATGGGTCATATGGGGGTGTGTTATGGGTCACAAGCACTCAGCCACCTTTGGCTGAGTGTGTTTGCCTAATTAGACCAAAGTAATCACAAATTTTAGTATTAAATTAAGCTTTAATGAGCCTTTCTCTTTCTGTCAGATTTTCACAAAAAAAATAAGCTTTAAAGCTTAAGCTGCTTAGACAGCTTAAGCAACACATTTTTGAGCTCATTGTAATCACCAAAGACCATTTTAAAAGCCCTTAGTTCTGTTCCCATTTATTTATATTTGAAAGAATAAGTTCAAAGTGTGCACCTATGCATTTTCTTTGAAAACCTTGACCTTTGAGCTTCAATATCAGCAGGATTAAGTGTGATTTAGCACCCCTTATTTTGGAAATAAGCTCATTGACCATCAATTTTTATCTGTTTGGGCTTGGTTGGGGGTAAAAAGCACATTTGTGCTTATTTTCATAAGCCAAAAGTACCCCTTAAGCCACTGTCTGTCTTTCCCCCTGATGCTGAGCACACTTAACTCAAGCCTTTTCCAGCTTATTTCTATATTAGACTCCTAGGTCTTTTTGCTTTTTAGTGTAGCCTATAGGTAGCTCTTTAACTCCCCAAGGTTTTACAGCTTAATTCCCCCTCTAGGGTAGCTTATTTAGGCTGCAAAGTAGCCCTTTTTCTGCTTTTTTACAATTAAGTCAAGTTAGCTTATTCTTGTTTCAGCTTATTTTAGGGCTTATTCTTGCTGCATTTAGTTAAAATAAGTAGAAATAGCTTAGTTAAGTTAATTTAATCACTTTTCAGCTTAATCTGAGCTCTTAAGCCACCAAAGAAAAAAGCCAAATAAGCTTATAAGTTTCTGTCAGCCAAAAGCTCACCATTTTTAAGCTTATTTAGTCCACTACAGCTTATACTCCTTTATGAAAAATTGTTCATCCTAATGTCCCCTTTACAACTTTTGTTCTTAAGCTTTTTGCTAAATAAGCACTTTGGACTCTTCTTGTATCGGGGTTCCACTTCAGGGAACATTTGTGTAATTCTCTTCTTTTATAGTCTAGCATTTGTTAGTCCCTTTGTTAGTTAGCTTGTATCCCGTCAAGTCCTTTTGTCCTTTTCACTGTTAGTCCCTTAGGTTAACTTTAGTTAGTTTTATTTAATTTAATTAATTAATTTAGGTTTAATTTTAATTAGTTTAATTACTTTTAATTGCTACAGTAACTTTTGGGCATTTTTACATTTTTAGTTTTGTTAACTTTTTCTTTATTTAATCTGATTTTTTTAGAATTTTTAGACTTTTATTTTTTATTTTCTTTGTTTTAATTAGTATTTAATATTTAAAAAAATCATAAAAAATACAAAAATTAACAAAAAATTATTTTTCTTTTTTAGAAAATTTTCTTTAATCAAATAGTTTGTAGGAAAATTATTAAAACTTGTGTAGGGTGATTTTTGCCCAAATTTCAGTTCCGGGCCCGTTTACGAGCCCGGATTTTTCGTTTCTTACCGTTTTGTTCGTTTTCGAACTCCGTTTTTGAAAATTTTTACATTTTCTTTTAAGTTAGAATATTTTTGATTTATTAAAATTTTAAAATTAATTTTAGGACTTTATTTTTATAATTTTTAGTTTTAGGCTTGCTATTTAATTCCCGATAGTCTATAATTGCATATTTAATTTAGTTAATTAATTTTAATTATTTTAGTCAATCATTTTTAGCCTAATTATGTTCCCCGTAGATTTTTAGGATTCCCATTACCACTGTTTATGCTCCCGTAGTTTAGGATTTATCCGTATAACTATTTTTGTTCCCCGTAGTATATTTAAGGTTCCCATTTTCCACTGCTTGTTTCCCGTAGAATAATTTTAGTTTTCTTTAATTAATTTTAGTTTATCTAGTTAAAAAATCAAAATTCAATTGTTTTCTCAATTCAAATCCATAAATTACATTCGTATCGATTTACCATTCCAGTCGTTGTGGGATTTACGACCCGGGAAAACTCTATACTACTTCTCGGTATCATTGACTCTGCTTATAGACTATTCTTACTATATATTTGATATTTTATTATATTATATATATTTTAGGGTGTAGTCTTGATCGGATCACTCAAATTTGAAAATTCATGGTTATATAAGTTGGAATGGATTTGGTTGTGGATGAATATAAAGGAACTGAGGAGCCTTCCGTGGTGTTTGGAAGAGACTTTTTGCTAGCTACAAAGTGTACCTTGAATTTTAGGCTAGGCGAAACGCAAATCAATATCGGTAGATTACAAGATGATAAGGATGTGGATTGGTTGTTCAAACAAATGCTAAAGGAGTGTGGAGATGAGGGCGTTGGTACTTGGGAAATGATCAAGATGGGAAAAACTAGCCGTCTTAAGAACAAAAACAAACACTCAAAATAACAAAACTCGCCACCACCACTACCTACTCCAACACAAGAAGAACCAAACACACCCGACTTACCACTACTTACTTTACCAAATGAACCATTGCAACCACTCTCACACATGAAAGAAGATAAAACCATTGAAAACATGGCTATGAAGTGCAAAGAATTACTTGAGGAGAAACCTGTCTTTCATGTGTTGGAAAACTATACCTACTATAGGAAAATGGCGGATGAGTTTCCATGGATAAGAAAAGATTGGAGAAGAAAGAGGAAATTAAAGAAGAAGAGGTAGCTAGAATCATAGAAGAAGGTTTACCTAAGAAGATGGAAGATCCCAAAAATTACATTGTGCCACTAAAAGTCAATGGCACCACACCAATCAATGCTTTGGCAGATACCGAGGCAAGTGTTTGTGTCATGCCTTACAAACTCTGCAAGGTTTTGGGACTAGGAAAGCGTGTCCATCTAATGATAAGTTGTTGATGGCGGATAACACGATCGCAAGAGCTTATAGGAAGGTTAGGAATGTAAGACTACAAATCAGTTTCCAAGCCTATCTATGTGATTTTCTAGTGTTGCATATTCCGGTAGACCTAGAAATTCCTTTGCAAGTAAGACGACCATTTTTGCGTACATGTGGGGAAATCATAGATAATGGAAAGGGTATAATGACAATTGATGATGGAGTTGTGAATCATGTTTACCATGTTAAGAAAAGGAGCAAAGTTATAGTGGAAGAGGATCCCGAAAATGATGAGGATTGGCTAGATGTGTTTGAAGTGGGGCGTGCTGAAAATGGGATATCCAAACTTATGGCCAACTTTACACATTTCTTTAATATGAAGATGAAATAGAGCCCGTGATTTGTATGAACTCTACTTCAAACCCGTTTAAAAACATTTATAGTTTATAAAAAGTTGGTTGACTTTTTGGGTTCTTTGCCCATATAACTCTAAAAATAATGATATGGGGATGCGAAGGGGGGGTATTGCACCATGTAAGATAGAAGGTGATGAGGTTTGGCATGCTAAGTTTAAAGTAACAAGCCTAAGTGGACATAAGTTTACTAGAGGATTCAAGACTAAGGAAACTAAGAGGAAGTTATCGGGCAAGTTTAACTTGGATGACATCCTTATGTTTGAGCCCTTCTTTGACTAGGAAAAAGCTTGAAGGGAATAAAGAAGCTTATATGGAAGCTCCCGGTCATGTTGCTTATATATGACTTTTAATTTTCGCACTTAGGATTTACTTTTATGTCTTGTCTTCGGCTATGCCGACTTGAACTATTTTGGTTGTTTGTTTAATTTCGTTTGAAGTACTTTGGTTATTAGAAGTTTTCCTTCTAATATTTGGATTATAATGAATAATTAGATTGAGTTGAGATTGTTTGGATGTTAGTGATTTTTGGAAATAATGAGCGTTTTTGTACACGTGTTATAAGATTCATAAAACAAGGGTAGATCCAGAGGTCGGGGAGGATAAAAGAGAAACTTAGCCATATTATATTAGATAGAAAAGATGGGAAGAGTGTATGTATTTCTAGAGAGAAGGAGGAGAAAAGACACACACTTCTTTGTTACAATGATTATCCTTACCATCCTAGTGAAGTCTAGGAGGGTATTTATAGGCAAGTCATACGCCTATTTTTTACATATTGTCACTTCTAGTCCTTGCGTATGACTTGCTTAGTAAACTATTATAGTTAAGTATTAGTCTTCATATTTTAAGGCTAAAAATCTTCCCCCAATATGTAGACATATGGAATTACTTACAATGTTCCTAATAAGTACAAATATAACAAAATAAAGTCTTCCAAGGTGATTCCAATACCGAGGATGACGTCTTTATCTTCTAGTCTTCAAAACTTGTACCCTAACCTGAATCCTCTTCGTCTTTACATGTTAAGGAACCATTGTGATATGCATGATTAACTTTCCCCAATTCATGCAACATGTCTTGACAAGCTTTCTTCATAGACTCCCTTTTGGCGAAGTTTCTGAACCAGCTTCCCCCTAAACTAACATCCGTATCTTGAGAAGATTCTAAAACTTTGATGTAGCTCGAATGATCTTCTAACTTTAACATTTAAAGTGCACAACGGAATTTTGTAGAAGAAGAGACAAACCATACAAAATAAACCGCTTCTATAATGTTTCATGACATTTGGTCTTGGTAAATATTCATTTGGGGAAACATGCAACGAATCAACAACAATTCTTCTCACATATGCAGAATACTTCATACAAAAAAATACTAAGTAAAGTAGTAAACACTACTTCCCCTTGGAAGTTAATATGATATCATCAAAGTACACGTCTTCCCCCATGATGGTTTCGAACTCTCGAAAGCATCATTAACGTGTACGTTCATATACTCGAGAAGTTCTTGTCATAAGCATAAATATTGAAAAGTTATGAACATCGTTGAAGAACTTTGAAATTTTTGCTTAGACTATGAAATACCATTGACGTTTTGTAGCTCAATAATATCTCGTAAGAATTGACTGCTGATCACATCTTTACTCTTTAAACTCTCTGGCTAATATACCAACCTCGTATTCTGTCGGCTATTGCTGATGACCACTGATGGAGACAACCTGATATAACGAACCCGATAATGAAGAAAAATCTCCGATTTGTGACTTAATCTTGTACTATTCGTGTGACGAAGAATGATGTACCATATACCCTAATACCTAAAGTATAATAAGTACTTAAACCTCTTGAAATCTCCTCAACTACGTGAGACACTGAGTACTACAATGTAACTTCTTAAAGTGATGGCTACTTTGTGGGTATAGAGATAAAGAATCACAAAAGCAACTAGATATCCAAGTCTTCATCACAATCCGTATATGCCCGAACAAGTCATCTTCATTGAGGAGATAGAATGAATTAAATATGAAATAAGTACACTTCCCCATGAAATCTTACTTCAGTCTCAAATAAGTAACATCGTACAAAAACCTCATAGTCATCTGTCATTAAATACCAATACTAGCCGTTTGACATTTGAATGAATCTTATATAGGATCATTTTAGCATTAAGTGTTGTGTTTGATTTGGTGTTTTTGTTTTGATTGTTGTTAAACTAGGAAAAATGTTGTTTTGAATTGACGTTAATGAATAAACATTGTCTAGTCAATCTTGTCATGAAAGTATAATCGTGAAATAAGGACTAGCGGTGTAAAAGAATATGACTTCTAAGGATAAATGATCAAACCGTGTGATATGAGCATCAAATTGCTGGTTGAATGGATCAAACCTCTAGATGAACGTTGTCAAACCTCTGGATGAACTAGCCAAACATCTAGATGAACTTTGTCAAATCGCTAGTATATAGCTGCCAAATAGCTAGTTTAGAGTTGCCAAATCGCTAGTTTAGAGATGCCAAATCGCTAGTTTAGAGATGCCAAATCGCTAGTTTATCCAGCCAAACCTCTAGATGAACAGAAAGTACAAACGAACAAAAAAAAATTAAAAACCCCTAAAACCACAATTTTGAACATTTTTAGAAGCACATGTTTCATGCTTGAATTTTATTTCTGCTATGAGTGTACCGGTGATCAAATTGATTCTAGAACTTGTGTTTGTCATACATTACGAATTCCGTAGTGAGATCACATTTTTTGTGATATAAGTAAATTTAAGTGATAAGAGGTAATTTAGGATTTCACCAAATGGCCTTCTGTTTACGTATTAAATGATATTAGCTAGTCACATCGGCTAGTTAACCACTTATATGGACCTATTTGTTAGCGTTCTCTTTTAAAACTAGACACCCCTACTTTAACCTTTGAGCCATTCTTTTCTTATGAATAAATCGAGAAAAATACAAAAATATTTTAGACTTTTTAAACCTTAGCCTAACCTAATAATTAAGTCTAACGAATTGTTGCTAGTTGCTTGATTATTGGAGGTTTTTGATGATTATGAGTTAGCCACACTTTGTATCTCATGTGTTTCATTTTGACAAATAAGGAGATCGCTACTCTTATTTGTAGGTTTTTGTGGTATGCTAATTCAAAGTGCGAGGGTGAATAAAAGAAGGAAAAGTGTTGAAAAATTTATGTATGACTATAAATAGCCAATGTGCTATACGTTTATGAAGATGAAGGAAGATGAAGTATTTTGAGATATCGATTAGCCAATGTGCTAAGACGTGATATATGTATATGGTGGTCGATGAGTCAAAGGAGGAATAATTGGCGACTATGATTATTTTTTGGGTTTGCGGTTCATTTGTAATTATCAACTTGGGTTTAGACTTGATTTTATTTTTGTTTGTAGAACCAACACATAAAATATCCCATGTCTAACTCTCACCCTTATATTAACCCGAAGCTTGTACTTTTGAACCTAATGAAAGTCCTCGTTGATAGATTTACTTGGTGCTCATGCCCCATCAGTTTTGTTTTGATACTTGCATAAGCTTATGGTATGACATAAGTTCACGACTGAGCAAATGAGTAATTTACTTACACCATTATCAAATAATCGAGTGTTGAGTGAATTATACTATCTAATTTATATTCGTGAGATTTTTAGTTGTGTTATCAAGCTTGAAAATCGCATGGGTATTGTCAAACGTCTGAAAATGTTCACATATAAACTTTAAACGATAATTGTTCTTTTATTAGAATAATAAAAAAATGTGAATTGGGATCGATATGCCATTAGAAACATTTTCAAATGCTATTGCTTGAGGGCAAGCAAAACTTAAGTGTGGGGGAATTTAATAACACTTATTTTGTGTATGTTTTAGTAGAGTTATTTACATATATTTGCATATTACTTGGTTATATTTATGAACATTTTGCACTTAACGGTATCAAAAGATTAATGTAGGTTCACGTACAACGCGATAAGGAAAAGTGAAGAAAAGATATTAAATACGCGCAACAAAGAAGAGTCCGTAAAATTGAAAGACCTTGGGAAGAACTGTAAACGATAAATAAATTGATAAAAATATGTTCCAAGCGTTAAAGAAAGTTTCCGAAGAAGGTAAAGATGAAGGGTCAAGTTTGTACAAGTTGTATGCAAGTTTAAAGCCAAAAGTCAAAAAAGTCAAGAGTCAGGAAAAGGGAGATGCCACGGGGTAAGAGCAGTGTCGCGAGCGTCCAATGTCGCTGGCTAGAGACAATGCCGTGGGCATCTAATGCCACCGGCTAAAGACAATGCCGCGGGCATCTGCCTATCCGAGTTGAAAAGTTGCATTTAGTGTTTAACCTCCACCATTAAGTAAAGTCTGATCATTTTCTTATCATAATGATGGAGGAACATTTTTACTTGCACAAGAGGGGTTAAAGAGAGCATCAATACACCATCTTTGAGATATGTTAACAACAAGAAATCCTACCATCAAAATAGGCTCTTGAAACGTATTATTCTCTCCCAAAAGACTTGGAAGAATTTATGTGATTTTTAAGGAAGATACTCAAAGCTTGTAAGTGAGTATTGGGTGATCATTCTTGGGTATTTAGGATACTTTGGTTGATTAGAGGCTAGAGGAGTGCTCCAACTCCTTACGTTTTCGTATTTTGTAATCGAACGATTAGGTATTTGTGTTTATGATCATGTTGAATCTTATGAATTATGTGATGTTTTATGTTTCAATAAATTAACCATGGAGTAGATTTTTATAATTGCGTGGGGATTATGTGAATTGTTATGTATGATGATTGGATGATGGTTTAATTAGGAATTGATGATTTTTTTATAATTTTGTTTAGAAAAATAAAACATGTTCTAATTAATTAGTTGGTAAATTAAAAAAGGAGCTAAAGGTCGAAAGGAGTTCTCTTTAATAATATGTTCTAAAACGGCTAGTGCACAAACATGTTTGGATTCTTGTGATTGACAACCACGGGGATAACTGATTAAATAGACTTGTAAGAATGTTTAATCAATGGGTATAGGTCGAAAGGACCCATAGGAACAAGTTTGGTAATCTTATCTTCATACAAATGAAGTGTAATAAACTTGTGTTTTTGAATAAAAATTTCATAGGTTCGACGAAAGGGTTCATTTATCCAACTAACATACATGCGTTTTTCATGATATGACCAACTGACTTGGTAAACACATTCACTATATTTGTGTATTAAACTCATGTTTACACCAAAAACATATCCATCATCATTACATGGTTATTTGCTTAATCTCGCGCAAGTACTTATTTAATATTGCTTATTTTGACCATAAAATGTTATATGGTAATTAGGTGTGTGACAAACCTATTTGCTTTATCCAATTTCTCTACAATGGTTAAATATTTCTCTTGGGACGATCTCTATTTATCACAAAACCCTACTACAAATAGACTGGTCATACTTGCCCGTATGTATTGTTAATTAGGACTGGTAATTCGAGCTTTATAAATTTAAAATTTGTGTATATCCTAGAGATAAACATTAAGTTTTTGGCGCCGTTTCCAGAGAAATGATTTTAACTAACGTTTGATTTGGACTCAGTAGCGGAAGAAATTTTTTGTTGATTGTTTTGTGTTTTTAAAATATTTAGGTGTTTGAATGTGTTTTCATGCTTATTTAGTGTTTCTCATAATCAATTGTATTGCTTATTTTTGCGTATTTGTGTTTATGTGATTTACGTGATTATCTCTATGTGCTTACTTCATGTTTTGATATGCCCAATATGTCTTGATTAGTCAAGTTTTTTTGTTTGTCGAAATATGCTAGTTAACTTGTTTGCTTATTTTTCCGCATAAGTATTTTTATAATCACATCTAAAATCTTTATTTTATTAGTTTTAAATTTATTTTTGTTTATAAAAAAAGCCTTTTATAAAAATCTGAAAATAAGGGTCGTGTTTTTGTTGCGAAAAATAATTCTTTGAAAAAACCACTGCTCAACGCGGGATAGGTCCTTATCCGACGGCTAAGGCCTCGTCCGCCGGTTAGGGGGTGCCAGAGATATTCCTAGCCGCCGGTTAGGGGTATTTTCCAGCCTAAAATTTTAGAAATTTTGTGTTTGTTTGGTTTAGTGTTTTCGTGTCTAGTTTAGATTGCATGTTTAATGGATTGGATTGTCATTTTATTTTCAGTTGTTATTTTATTTTGATACTAACCCTTTATCGTTTGAATTTTATCGTTTGTTGTTTGATGTCTTTAGTTACTTTTGGCATTAAGATGGAAAACATTAAGCGAAGTTTCAGATATTTGAACAATTTGGATTTGAGCAACAATGAAAGATGATGAGGTTTAATTCTGTTGAGCAAAATGGTATGGTATTGGTTAAGAAGAAAAAATAGGAATTAGGGAAAAAACAAGCCTATGTAAGAGGATGATTTCGTTTGCGCTTATGAACCAGAAAGGCCTAATCGATAAACTTTTTACTCATACCAATACACGGGAATATGATAACAACAATAGGAGCATGGTGTTGAATGTAACATGGGCACATCACAATTGTCATATGACTATTGTACTTTTTGAGAGGAAGAATTGGTAGAGAAAATTTGATTTATGGACACGTAGGAAGAAGAATTGTTTTAATACTCAATGGTATGTGCTTAATTAACACAATACCTTTTACTTAAAAACGTGTGAAATAACCAAAAAACGGATTAAATGCAAAGATAACGCTTGTTTTGGTAAATGTATTGGTGCAGGATACGGGATAACCAAGAAAAGGACGAAAAAACAAAGCCCAAACGACAAAACTGACTCGGGAATAGAAAAAGCTATGTGAAGGACCAAGCAAATTAAAGCCAAAGACCAGACAAAAGTCAAAGTCAAAGTCAAATCAACAAAATTAAACAGTCAAAACCGTCTAGCGTAATTGTAGAATTACTATTGGATGCAATCACAAACACATCTGCATGGGCCGGGAAAGCCCAATAGTATATTATTGAAGACTGTGAAGACCAAATGGGCCACTCAACTGTCAACAGCCCATTTGTGTTTGAAATTGTCAGAGTCTATGAGACTTTGAAGCCCAGATCTAGCCCTTGAAACAAAGCCAATCTCAGCCATTGTACACACAAAACCCACCCAAACCTTATTGGGCCTTAAAAAGCCCAATAACATAAGCCTAAACCTTATTGGGCCCAGACACACTTAATTGGGCCCAATACAAGCCCAATACATAACCAAAGCCCAATAAAGGCCCAAAAACATTTTTTATAAAACATTAGGGACTTAAAATGTCATTTTAAAAAGAGTGTTTTATTAAGAAAAATAGGTAAAATAAAGAGAGGGACTATTTTTGCCATTCCACCAAACTTTTATCTTTTAAAAACCCTAAGGGACCAAAACTGCCATAAAGGTAAACCTTCTTTTTGCTTTTACTCTTTATAAACACAAGGACAAGTTGTGTAAATTTTAAAACTTATATTTAAACTAAAAGAAAGGTGGTTAAGAATAAGTGAAAAAAGAAAGGAATAATCCAGGGTCTTTTTGCCAATTGGTTGAAACATTTAATAACTGCAGTATGCACTGTTTATCTCCTCAAGAGATTTCCCGCCAAGGCCTCAAAAGCCTCAAACCTCACATGATACCACTCTTTCTTTTACCCAACCTTCCCTTAATCCAGTCCCAACCTAAACCCACCTTCCACTACCTCTTAATCTTGCCATGTGGGCAATCCTCACCAAGCACGTAGAACATCAATGGTGGGATATGGCTTTTAAAGTAACACAAAAAATGGATCCAAAGGGCTAGGGAATGGTGCTGAGCCTTCAACTCACACAAGAAACACAATGAAAGAAGCTGTGAAGACTTGAGGCTTATATAAATTCAAGAAAACACAAGCCGACCACACACTAGTTGTTTTTACTTAGCTTTATTTTTATTTTAATTTATTTAAATTTTGTAATTGAAAGTTTTTCTATCAGTTCTTGTTTTTATGTATTGGTTACTGTTTTTAAGCATTTTTATGCAAGTTTAAATTTATTTTGACAGTTTTTAAATTTCACCAATTGGTCACTCTTGAATACGTGTGTAAATTGTGAAGAAACTTGTGTTTTTCTTGTTGCTAAACAATTTCACTAGTCCTAATATCAGCTTGTTTTAAATTAATTTTGAGTTAAACCAAAGAAAAAGGGAATTCGACTTATTAAAGGGGTGTTTGGTAAAAAGCTAAAATGGGTCATATGGGGGTGTGTTATGGGTCACAAGCACTCAGCCACCTTTGGCTGAGTGTGTTTGCCTAATTAGACCAAAGTAATCACAAATTTTAGTATTAAATTAAGCTTTAATGAGCCTTTCTCTTTCTGTCAGATTTTCACAAAAAAAAATAAGCTTTAAAGCTTAAGCTGCTTAGACAGCTTAAGCAACACATTTTTGAGCTCATTGTAATCACCAAAGACCATTTTAAAAGCCCTTAGTTCTGTTCCTTTTTATTTATATTTGAAAGAATAAGTTCAAAGTGTGACCTATGCATTTTCTTTGAAAACCTTGACCTTTGAGCTTCAATATCAGCAGGATTAAGTGTGATTTAGCACCCCTTATTTTGGAAATAAGCTCATTGACCATCAATTTTTATCTGTTTGGGCTTGGTTGGGGGTAAAAAGCACATTTGTGCTTATTTGCATAAGCCAAAAGTACCCCTTAAGCCACTGTCTGTCTTTCCCCCTGATGCTGAGCACACTTAACTCAAGCCTTTTCCAGCTTATTTCTATATTAGACTCCTAGGTCTTTTTGCTTTTTAGTGTAGCCTATAGGTAGCTCTTTAACTCCCCAAGGTTTTACAGCTTAATTCCCCCTCTAGGGTAGCTTATTTAGGCTGCAAAGTAGCCCTTTTTCTGCTTTTTTACAATTAAGTCAAGTTAGCTTATTCTTGTTTCAGCTTATTTTAGGGCTTATTCTTGCTGCATTTAGTTAATATAAGTAGAAATAGCTTAGTTAAGTTAATTTAATCACTTTTCAGCTTAATCTGAGCTCTTAAGCCACCAAAGAAAAAAGCCAAATAAGCTTATAAGTTTCTGTCAGCCAAAAGCTCACCATTTTTAAGCTTATTTAGTCCACTACAGCTTATACTCCTTTATGAAAAATTGTTCATCCTAATGTCCCCTTTACAACTTTTGTTCTTAAGCTTTTTGCTAAATAAGCACTTTGGACTCTTCTTGTATCGGGGTTCCACTTCAGGGAACATTTGTGTAATTCTCTTCTTTTATAGTCTAGCATTTGTTAGTCCCCTTTGTTAGTTAGCTTGTATCCCCGTCAGTCCTTTTGTCCTTTCACTGTTAGTCCTTTAGTTTTAACAACAGTTAGCTTTAGTTAGTTTTATTTAATTTAATTAATTAATTTAGGTTTAATTTTAATTAGTTTAATTACTTTTAATTGCTACAGTAACTTTTGGGCATTTTTACATTTTTAGTTTTGTTAACTTTTTCTTTATTTAATCTGATTTTTTTTAAATTTTTTTTAGACTTTTATTTTTTCTATTTTCTTTGTTTTAATTAGTATTTAATATTTAAAAATTCATAAAAAATACAAAAATTAACAAAAAATTATTTTTCTTTTTTAGAAAATTTTCTTTAATCAAATAGTTTGTAGGAAAATTAATAAAACTTGTGTAGGGTGATTTTTGCCCAAATTTCAGTTCCGGGCCCGTTTACGAGCCCGGATTTTTCGTTTCTTACCGTTTTGTTCGTTTTCGAACTCCGTTTTTGAAAATTTTTACATTTTCTTTTAAGTTAGAATATTTTTGATTTATTAAAATTTTAAAATTAATTTTAGGACTTTATTTTTATAATTTTTAGTTTTAGGCTTGCTATTTAATTCCCGATAGTCTATAATTGCATATTTAATTTAGTTAATTAATTTTAATTATTTTAGTCAATCATTTTTAGCCTAATTATGTTCCCCGTAGATTTTTAGGATTCCCATTACCACTGTTCATGCTCCCGTAGTTTAGGTATTTATCCATATAACTATTTTTGTTCCCCGTAGTATATTTAAGGTTCCCATTTTCCACTGCTTGTTTCCCGTAGAATAATTTTAGTTTTCTTTAATTAATTTTAGTTTATCTAGTTAAAAATCAAAATCAATTGTTTTCTCAATTCAAATCCATAAATTACATTCGTATCGATTTACCATTCCAGTCGTTGTGGGATTTACGACCCGGGAAAACTCTATACTACTTCTCGGTATCATTGACTCTGCTTATAGACTATTCTTACTATATATTTGATATTTTATTATATTGTATATATTTTAAGGTGTAGTCTTGATCGGATCACTCAAATTTGAAAATTCATGGTTATATAAGTTGGAATGGATTTGGTTGTGGATTAATATAAAGGAACTGAGGAGCCTTCCGTGGTGTTTGGAAGAGACTTTTTGCTAGCTACAAAATGTACCTTGATATTTGGGCTAGGCGAAACGCAAATCAATATCGGTGGATTACAAGATGACAAGGATGTGGATTGGTTGTTCAAACAAATGCTAAAGGAGTGTGGAGATGAGGGCATTGGTACTTGGGAAATGATCAAGATGGGAAAAACTAGCCGTCTTAAGAACAAAAACAAACACTTAAAATAACAAAACTCGCCACCACCACTACCTACTCCAACACAAGAAGAACCAAACACACCCGACTTACCACTACTTACTTTACCAAATGAACCATTGCAACCACTCTCACACATGAAAGAAGATAAAACCACTGAAAACATGGCTATGAAGTGCAAAGAATTACTTGAGGAGAAACCTATCTTTCATGTGTTGGAAAACTATACCTACTATAGGAAAATGGCGGATGAGTTTCCATGGATAAGAAAAGATTGGAGAAGAAAGAGGAAATTGAAGAAGAAGAGGTAGCTAGAATCTAGAATGAAGTGTTTACCTATGAGATGGAAGATCCCAAAAATTACATTGTGCCACTAAAAGTCAATGGCACCACACCAATCAATGCTTTGGCAGATACCGAGGCAAGTGTTTATGTCATGCCTTACAAACTCTGCAAGGTTTTGGGACTAGGAAAGCGTGTCCATCTAATGATAAGTTGTTGATGTCGGATAACATGATAGCAAGAGCTTATGAGAAGGTTAGGAATGTAAGACTACAAATCAGTTTCCAAGCCTATCTATGTGATTTTCTAGTGTTGCATATTCCGGTAGACCTAGAAATTCCTTTGCTAGTAAGACGACCATTTTTGCGTACATGTGGGGAAATCATAGATAATGGAAAGGGTATAATGACAATTGATGATGGAGTTGTGAATCATGTTTACCATGTTAAGAAAAGGAGCAAAGTTATAGTGGAAGAGGATCCCGAAAATGATGAGGATTGGCTAGATGTGTTTGAAGTGGGGCGTGATGAAAATGGATATCCAAAATATGGCCCAACTTTACCACCTTTCTTTAATATAGAAGATGAAATAGAGCGTGATTTGGTTATGGAAGCTTACTTCAACCCGTTTAAAAACATTATAGTTTATAAAAAGTTGGTTGACTTTTTGGGTTCTTTGCCCATATAACTCAAAAACAATGAATGGACTTCGAAGGGCTATTGCACCTATCGTAAGATAGAAGGTGATGAGGTTTGGCATGCTAAGTTTGAAGTAACAAGCCTAAGTGGACATAAGTTTACTAGAGGATTCAAGACTAAGGAAACTAAGAGGAAGTTGTCGGGCAAGTTTAACTTGGATGACATCCTTATGTTTGAGCCCTTCTTTGACTAGGAAAAAGCTTGAAGGGAATAAAGAAGCTTATATGGAAGCTCCCGGTTATGTTGCTTATACATGACTTTTAATTTTTGCACTTAGGATTTACTTTTATGTCTTGTCTTCGGCTATGCCGACTTGAACTATTTTGGTTGTTTGTTTAATTTCGTTTGAAGTACTTTGGCTATTAGAAGTTTTTCTTCTAATGTTTGGAATATAATAAATAATTAGATTGAATTAAGATTGTTTGGATGTTAGTGATTTCTGGAAAATAATGAGTGTTTTTGTACACGTGTTATAAGATTCATAAAACAAGGGTAGATCCAGAGGTCGGGGAGGATAAAAGAGAAACTTAGCCATATTATATTAGATAGAAAAGAAGGGAAGAGTGTGTGTATTTCTAGAGAGAAGGAGGAGAAAAGACAAACACTTCTTTGCTACAATGATTATCCTTACCATCCTAGTGAAGTCTAGGAGGGTATTTATAGGCAAGTCATACGCCTATTTTCTACATATTGTCACTTCTAGTCCTTGCGTATGACTTGCTTAGTAAACTATTATAGTTAAGTATTAGTCTTCATATTTTAAGGCTAAAAATCTTCCCCCAATATGTAGACATACGGAATTACTTACAATGTTCCTAATAAGTACAAATATAACAAAATAAAGTCTTCCAAGGTGATTCCAATACCGAGGATGACGTCTTTATCTTCTAGTCTTCAAAACTTGTACCCTAACCTGAATCCTCTTCGTCTTTACATGTTAAGGAACCATTGTGATATGCATGATTAACTTTCCCCAATTCATGCAACATGTCTTGACAAGCTTTCTTCATAGACTCCCTTTTGGCGAAGTTTCTGAACCAGCTTCCCCCTAAACTAACATCCGTATCTTGAGAAGATTCTAAAACTTTGATGTAGCTCGAATGATCTTCTAACTTTAACATTTAAAGTGCACAACGGAATTTTGTAGAAGAAGAGACAAACCATACCAAATAAACCGCTTCTATAATGTTTCATGACATTTGGTCTTGGTGAGTATCCGTTCGGGGGAACATGCAAGGAATCAGTAACAATTCTTCTCACGTATGCAGAGTACGTCACACAAACCATACTAAGTAAAGTAGTATACACTACTTCCCCTTGGAAGTTGATCTGATATCATCAAAGTACACGTCTTCCCCCATGATGGTTTCAAACTCTTAGAAGCATCATTTACGTATACGCCCATATACTCGAGAAGTTCTTATCTTAAGCAAAATATCAAAAAGTTATGAATATCGTTGAAGAACTTTGGAAATTTTGCTTAGATTGTGAAATACCATTGATGTTCTGTAGCTTAATAATATCCTATAAGAATTGATTGCTGATCACATCTTTACTCTTTAAACTCTCTGGCTAATATACCAACCTCATATTCTGTCGGCTATTGCTGATGACCACTGATGGAGACAACCTGATATAACGAACCCGGGAATGAAGCAAAATCCGCGACTTGTGACTTAATCTTGTACTATTTGTGTGACGAAGAACGGTGTACCCTATACCCCAATACCCAAAGTATAATAAGTACTTGAACCTCTTTAAATCTCCTCGACTACGTGAGAAACTGAGTACTACAATGTAACTCCTTAAAGTGATAGCTACTTTGCGGGTATGGAGAGAAAGAATCACAAAAACAACTAGATATCCAAGTCTTCATCATAATCCGTATATGCCCGAACAAGTCATCTTATTGCAGGAGTAGTTTTGAATTTGAATGAAAATAAGATTCACTTCCCCATGAAATCTTACTTCAGTATCAAATAAGTAACATCGTACAAAAACCTCATAGTCATCTGTCATTAAATACCAATACTAGCCGTTTGACATTTGAGTGAATCTTATATAGGATCATTTTAGCATTAAGTGTTGTGTTTGATTTGGTGTTTTTGTTTTGATTATTGTTAAACTAGGAAAAATGTTGTTTTGAATTGACGTTAACGAATAAACATTATCTAGTCAAACTTGTCATGAAAGTATAATCGTTAAATAAGGACTAGCGGTGTAAAAGAATATGACTTCTAAGGATAAATGATTAAACTGTGTGATATGAGCATTAAATCGCTGGTTGAATGGATCAAACCTCTGGATGAACATTGTCAACAAATTAGATGAACTAGCCAAACCTCTAGATGAACTTTGTCAAATCGCTAGTATATAGATGCCAAATAGCTAGTTTAGAGATGCCAAATCGCTAGTTTAGAGATGCCAAATCGCTAGTTTAGAGATGCCAAATCGCTAGTTTATCCAGCCAAACCTCTAGATGAACAGAAAGTACAAACGAACCAAAAAAAATATAAAAAACCCCTAAAACCACAATTTTGAACATTTTTAGAAGCACATGTTTCATGCTTGAATTTTATTTCTGCTATGAGTGTACCGGTGATCAAATTGATTCTAGAACTTGTGTTTGTCATACATTACGAATTCCGTAGTGAGATCACATTTTTTGTGATATAAGTAAATTTAAGTGATAAGAGGTAATTTAGGATTTCACCAAATGGCCTTCTGTTTACGTATTAAATGATATTAGCTAGTCACATCGGCTAGTTAACCACTTATATTGACCTATTTGTTAGCGTTCGCTTTTAAAACTAGATACCCCTACTTTAACCTTTGAGCCATTCTTTTCTTATGAATAAATCCAGAAAAATACAAAAATATTTTAGACTTTTTAAACATCGCCCTTACCTAATCATTAATATAACGAATTGTTGCTGTTTGCTTGTTTATTGTGAGGTTTTTTGATGATCGTGAGTTAGCCACACTTTGTATCTCATGTGTTCCATTTTGACAAAGAAGGAGATCACTACTCTTATTTGTAGGTTTTTGTGGTATGCTAATTCAAAGTGCGAGGGTGAATAAAAGAAGGAAAGGTGTTGAAAAAATTGTGTATGACTATAAATTTAGCCAATGTGCTATATGTTTTGAAGATGAAGGAAGATGAAGTATTTTGAGATATCGATTAGCCAATGTGCTAAAACGTGATATATAAATATGGTGGTCGATGAGTAATTGTCGATTATGATCATTTTTCGGGTTTGTGGTTCGTTTGTAACTAGCAACTTTGGTTCAGACTTGATTTTGTTTTTTGTTTGTAGAACCAACACATAAAATATCCCATGTCTAACTGACACTCTTATATTAACCCAGAGCTTGTACTTTTGAACCTAATAAAAGTCCTCGTTGATAGATTTACTTGGTGCTCATGCCCCATCAGTTTTGTTTTGATACTTGCATAAGCTTATGGTATGACATAAGTTCACGACTGAGCAAATGAGTAATTTACTTACACCATTATCAAATAATCGAGTGTTGAGTGAATTATACTATCCAATTTATATTTGTGAGATTTTTAGTTGTGTTATCAAGCTTGAAAATCGCATGGGTATTGTCAAACGTCTGAAAATGTTCACATATAAACTTTAAACGATAATTGTTCTTTTATTAGAATAATAAAAAAATGTGAATTGGGATCGATGTGCCATTAGAAACATTTTCAAATGCTATTGCTTGAGGGCAAGCAAAACTTAAGTGTGGGGGAATTTAATAACGCTTATTTTGTGTATGTTTTCGTAGAGTTATTTACATATATTTGCATATTACATGGTTATATTTATGAACATTTTGCACTTAACGGTATCAAAAGATTAATGTAGGTTCACGTACAACGCGATAAGGAAAAGTGAAGAAAAGATATTAAATACGCGCAACAAAGAAGAGTTCGTGAAAGTGAAAGACATTGGGAAGAACTGTGAACGCTAAATAAAATGATAAAAATACGTTTCCAAGCATAAAATAAAGTTGCCAAAGAAGAAAAATATGGAGGGTGAAGTTTGTACAAGTTGTATGCAAGTTTAAAGCCAAAGTCAAAAAAAATGTCAAGAGTCAGGGAAAAGGAGATTGCACGGGAGGTAAGAGCAGTTCGCGAGCGTCCAATGTCGCTGGCTAGAGACAATGCCGTGGGCATCTAATGCCACCGGCTAAAGACAATGCCGCGGGCATCTGCCTATCCGAGTTGAAAAGTTGCATTTAGTGTTTAACCTCCACCATTAAGTAAAGTCTGATCATTTTCTTATCATAATGATGGAGGAACATTTTTACTTGCACAAGAGGGGTTAGAGAGAGCATCAATACACCATCTTTGAGATATGTTAACAACAAGAAATCCTACCATCAAAATAGGCTCTTAAAACGTATTATTCTCTCCCCAATGATTATCCTTACCATCCTAGTGAAGTCTAGGAGGGTATTTATAGGCAAGTTATACGCCTATTTTCTACATTTTGTCACTTCTAGTCCTTGCGTATGACTTGCTTAGTAAACTATTATAGTTAAGTATTAGTCTTCATATTTTAAGGCTAAAAATCTTCCCCCAATATGTAGACATATGGAATTACTTACAATGTTCCTAATAAGTACAAATATAACAAAATAAAGTCTTCCAAGGTGATTCCAATACCGAGGATGACGTCTTTATCTTCTAGTCTTCAAAACTTGTACCCTAACCTGAATCCTCTTCGTCTTTACATGTTAATTTTGTTTAGAAAAATAAAACATGTTCTAATTAATTAGTTGGTAAATTAAAAAAGGATCTAAAGGTCGAAAGGATTTCTCTTTAATAATTTGTTCTAAAACGGTTAGTGCACAAACATGTTTGGATTCTTGTGATTGACAACCACGGGGATAACTGATTAAATAGACTTGTAAGAATATTTAATCAATGGGTATAGGTCGAAAGGACCCATAGGAACAAGTTTGGTAATCTTATCTTTATACAAATGAATTGTAATAAACTTGGTTTTTGATAAAAGTTTATAGGTCGAAAGGGTTCATTTATCCAAACCAACATACATGCGTTTTTCATGATATGACCAATTGACTTGGTAAACACATTCACTAGATTTGTATATTAAACTCACCAAAAACATATCCATCTTCATTACATGCTTATTTGTTTAATCCCGCGCAAGTACTTATTTAATATTGCTTATTTTCACAACAAAAAGTTATATGGTAATTAGGTGTGTGACAAACCTATTTGTTTTATCTGAGTTCTGTACAATAGTTAAACATGTCTTTTTGGGACGATCTCTATTTACCACAAAACCCTACTACAAACGGACAGGTTATACTTGCCCGTATGTATTGTTAATTAGGACCGGTAATTCGAGCTTTATAAATTTAAAATTTGTGTATATTCTAGAGATAAACATCAAAACTATACATTCTTACGTATGGTTACCGAAAGCATTCATAAAAGCTTTTGGCAAAGCACCTAGTATTGTTTTTACTTACCAAGATGGAGCAATGAGGAATGCTATTGAAGCTGAATTTGCTAGTTCGAAGCATATGCTATGCATGTGGCATATCACGCAAAAGCTTCATGCAAAGGTATTATTTGTGCTACCTATACTCTTTTGATTCATCACATGTGATACTTCATTTTGTAATTGAGTTTTAAATGACTTGTTACATCAGATGTGATACTTTGATTCAAGGTTTTTTATTTTTTGTTTTTTTCTTACAAACATTTTCTGTTTTGATTCATCACATGTGATACATCATTTTAAAATTGTTTATTAAATCATTTGTATGTGATAATTTGATTCAAGTTTTTTTATTTTTTTTGTCTTTTGCTTACAGATATGTTCAAAAATCTATAATGTGACCGACATTAAAAAGAAATTAAACCAATTTATCTGGAATATGTATATTGGTCCTGAGGAGTTTGAGGATAAATGGGGGAAGTTAATGGAAGAGTTTAATTTTCAAAACCATAAGTGATTAACAAAGATGTTTTGTATGCGTTCATCTTGGATTCCTACCTATTTTATGGACTCCTAGTTGTGTGGATTGATGAGGGCCACATCTAGGTCTGAGAGTGAGAACTCTTATTTCTCCCATTTTATAAATTCGGGTTCAACTCTTATGAATTTTATGAACTGTTTTGAGATGGCGATGAAGAAACAAAGGGATATACAAGAAAGGCTTGATCATAATACAATTGATATCGTTCCTAAGCTTAAAATCTATATTAAGATTGAACTTCATACATCAAGGGTTGACACTCGTTCCCTGTTTGAGTTTGTTCAATAAAAAATATTTGCCGGTACATGGCATTGCCAAATAGATACGAAAAGCTTGGTTGATGGATTTGAGGTGTCTATTATTAAAGAGAATCAATTTTTATGAAGAAACGTCGAAGAAGAAGAATTCTCAATCTCCTGATAAAGTTAAGGGTAAAACAAAGAAGATGATATAGTTAACTTGTTTTTCAGAGAAGATGGGCTTTATAAGGTATGTTACTTTTTGCAAATAAAAAATTCCCGTCTTTTATTTGTATAATCACATGTTATTATCCAATGCAGTTTGTTATTTGTATAATTGATCTTAAGATTTCTTACTATATATATAATATAAATATTATAAATATATAATAGGATAATATCAATAAAATCAATGAATAAACCGGAAGTAGTATATGATATTCCCGGGTCGTTATCCCCAACGAGGAAACCCAGCTAAAGCGGAAAGTAGAGAGTCGGTTTGACATTTGATGCTTGAATGGAACAAAGATTTTGATTGGTTTTCTAAGTCTACGGGAAAATTAATGCAATCTACACTAAAAACAATTAAGGCAACACAAATTTAAACTAAAAACGCAAAACGGGATCCTAAAAACGTGACTTAAAACCCTAATTTATCAAAATTAAATCCCAAATGATCTTTTTAACTTTTATAAAGTTCCTATTGATCTAAAATGTAAAATAACTAAGAAACAAACAAAAAAACGAAAGTGATTTAAGCTTAAAAACACGAAAAACGTGAACGGGATTCAATCCCGTTCTTTAAAAATTCAAAATCTAAAATTTTAACCCTACGAAAGCAAATCTAATTTTCCTAAGTCTAAATTGATAAAATGAAAATTTGTCTAAAAAAAAGAATTAGATTTTTTTGACTTTTTTTTATAATTTATTATGAATTAAAAACGATTTTAATAAAATTAAATGATTAAAAATACTAAACTAATTATAAAAATTCTGAAAAAATTAGCAAAAGTAGCTTTTAAAACAAAGCTTTATCCTAAGAAAAATAAGCTGGTGTTAAAACGCTTATCAAATTAACTGTTAAAAAAGCTAAAAACAGGGCTTTATAACTATAAAGGCAAAAATGTTATAAAAGAATAATGTGTAGGAGTCCTAACAGAAAAGTCCCAAGGGCACGAGTGGTGAGTGTGTGTAGTGTTAAAACGTTTGGTGAGTGGGGTTGAGGTCCCGAGTTCGAGCCCTGCTCACTTGGGACTTCCCCAACTCCCAAATGTTTTTATTTTGCCATTTTTTACAACTTTTTTAAATAAGCGAATTTATGCAACTTTTGTGAAAACAAAATTTTTAAAACTTAACAATAAGCTCAGAAATAAGCTCAAAAGCTTGACAGAATGCTAAACTAAACTTAAAAGACTAAATGGCTAACTGTTAAGCAATTTCAAACACAATAAGCAATTACAAAGCACAAATAAGCTAACACGGGTAATAAGCTATATCTAATAAGCATTAAGGAACATAAATAAGCACAGAAAATAAGCTAAACTAGGCTAAAAAGACAGATTCACTAAAAAACTTTAAACAAAAAAATTTAAACTACAAGTGCCAATAAGCTCAAATAAGCTCTACCCTAAAGTAAATAAGCTAAAATGGACTTAAACTAATCTAATAAGCAAGACTGAGCCTAAATTAAGCAAATGCAATAAGCAAATAAGCTTAAATAAGCAAATAGGCTATTGTCTAAAATCTGTTAAGCAAACAGCCTATGGGACCACTTTTGAGCTTATTTTTAAGCTTCTAAACAGAACCTTATGGCTTAATGAGGTATGCCCCTAAAAAGCTTGACCTATAAGCTACTTAAATCAACAATCATAAAGGAGTTTGAAAATCAAATAAGCCCTCAAAAGGACTTATGAAAAAGCTAGTTCTCACAGACACAACACTTAGAATGTTTTTTTTTCAATCTTTACAAAACCCTACTTTTGAGCTTAAAAATAAGCAATCAAACAGATCCTTATGGATATAAGACCTCAAAACAGATGAAATTTAAGCCTCAAAGAACAATTATCATCTTTCAAAAAGCAGTTTGAAAAAAGGATAAGCAAGAAAAAGAAAATGAAAAAGCTATTTTTTTCTTAAAAACACTTAACAAAATGTTGACAGATTTTGGCAAAACTTAATTTGCAAATGCATTTTTAAACAAAACCTATACAACTGCATTTAAACACTAGGAACAACTCAAAATCAACACTGAAAAGCTAATTTAAAAGTAATAATCAAATAAGCTACACTAAACTGTTTTGATATCACAGATTCAAACACCTTTTGCATAGAACCTTAAATTGAGCTTTTAAACCTTAAAACTTCTTAAAAACAGATTATCACAACTCAAAAGTGCTTGTTAAAGTTGAGTGAATGACCCAAAAAGATATTTAAACCATTTTGACCCATTTTGGCCACTGACCCAAACACCCCTTTATAAGACAGATTTGCATTTTTAACTTGATTAATGCTGATTTAAATCACAAATTCACAAGACCAGATATTAAATAAGTTAAACAAACAATATTAAGCAAATTTCAATAACCAATAAGCACTCAAACAAGCTAAAACAGATTTTGCTAATTTCTAAGCTACTTAAGACAGATTATAAGAAAACTTGCTCAAATAGATTTTAAACTACAGCCTAGGCAAAATAAGTACTAAACATCATTAATAAGCAATAACAAGCAGATATAAACAAGAAATAAGCACAAATAAGCAGTTGAATAGTAAATAAGCTAAAAATGGAAAAATGAAAACTTACAAAGCCCTTGCTTAAATAGGGCAAACAAGCTTAATAGTAAGCTGATCTACAAGCTTTAGCTTGTCAAAGACAAGCTAATGAAACCCATAAGCCCATCCAGGTTTGGCTTATCATCCTTTTAAGTTTTTTTAGTGATTTTTGGAAAAATAGGGTGAAGCACTTCAAGCTATGGAAAAGCTTGAATAGTTTAAGCAAACAACTTAAATACAAGTTAAAAAGAGCTCTTGTCATCTTATAAAACAGTTTTAAATCATAAAATACTTTAACTTAAAAACAAGAATTTCATAAAAACTCAACTTTCATTAAACTTTAAATCTTAGTACAAGGTTAAAAAGAAATTACAATAAGCTAAAGTTAAACTAATATAAGCTGAAAATTAACTAGGTGCCTCTTAAGGCTTACAAGAGTCCTATAAATATATTAAGCTAGTGGTCTTGGTTCTTCATAGTCTTCACCCGTTTGTGTTTCTTGTGTGAGAGACTAAGAAGCTGTGTTTCTTGTGTGAGTGAGTCCCAAAAGTCATCTCAGCCATTAATTCAACATGGAGCCCAAGGTCTATCATCACAACCCTTCATCTTCTTATATTTTTTATGGACCAATGGGATTAAAGGGGATTGCCAAGGTGGCAATTGCCCCATGTGAAGTGGGGTTGAGGAAAGTGATGGGTGAATAGTGCCAAAAGGGGATTTGGGCTTGGCGGGAAAATTAGGAAGATATATAGTGTTTTGAGCGAGCAGGGTAAAGTTTTAGGGTAATGGCAGGAATGGTCCCTCATTTTGATATATGTTATTTCAACCACAGTCCTTGTGGTTTAATAAGTTTATAGGATTTGGCAAGTTAATCCCTTGAGGTTATATGTTGTGTTTGCATGGTTCGTCCTTTGCTCTAACAGGCTTAACAGCCATATTGGTTTGTTAAGTGTTTGTGTTTGGGCCATGACTTGGGCCGAGTACAAATAAAACAAGAATTAGGCCTTTTTAAGTGTAATAGTCTTCATTTAATACGTTAATGGGCTGACCTGACCCATTAGATGGGTGCGGGTTAGCCCATTAAGTATTTCTTTGTTTTTCGGCTCCGCCTTTGACTTTGACTTTTTGACTTCTCACGCTCTTTCCATTCCGTGCCCGGTTTTGTCCGTTTTGGCTTGATTTTTTTGTCCTTTTGTTAGATATCCGTTTCCTGCGCAATATAAGTGAAAACATACGAATACAATGTATTTTTGGTACGTTTTTAGTCATTTAAGTCCGTTTTTAATGGAAAATGGTATGTGTAATTAAGCACATACCAATAATCTCTACAACAACCTCAAGGTGTATGAACCAGAAGTTAAAGAGATGTCTAGCTCAAGTTCAAGCACACAGAACATGGCTTTTGTGTCCTCTTCAAATAACAACACTAGCAGCACTAATGAAGCAGTTAATACTGCTCATGGAGTTTCTACTGTGAGCACTCAAGTTAATGCTGCTAACTCTACAAATATTGATAACTTGAGTGATGCTGTTATTTGTGCATTCTTTGCTAGTCAACCAAATAGTCCTCAACTTGTACATGAGGACTTGCAACAAATCCAACCAGATGACATGAAAGATATGGATTTGAGATGGCAAATGGCCATGTTGAATATGAAGGCAAGAAGGTTTTTGAAAAATACAGGAAGGAAGCTTATTGTTAATGGCAGTGAGACTATTGGTTTTGATAAGTCCAAAGTGGAGTGCTACAACTGCTACAAGAGGGGACATTTTGCTAGGGAGTGTAGAATTGGAAATATCTACTTCCACAGCTTTGGTGTCATATGATGGTCTTGGTGGATATGATTGGAGTGATCAGGCAGAGGAAGGGCCTAATTATGCATTCATGGCTTTCTCATCTTCAAATCCTGACTCAAAGGTTTCCAATGATTCTTTTTGTTTAAAATCTTATTTGAAAACTATTGAATCTCTTAAATCTCAAAATGATCAACTATTAAAAGATTTAAAGAAATCTCAATTAATGGTTTTAGGTTATAAGACAGGTTTAGAGTCAGTGGAAGAAAAACTTGAAGTTTATAAAGCAAATGAGTCTATTTATTTACAAGATATTAAGGGCTTAAAATTTAAAATTCACATAGGAGAAATGACTATTAGAGAGCTTAGGAAAAATCTTGACATAGTTCAAAAAGAAACAGATGGCATTCAATTTAATGTAGAAAAATTTAAACATGCATCTAAAAGTTTAAACAAGCTCATAGAGTGTCAGATAGTTGACAATTGCAAGAAAGGTTTAGGCTATGAAAATTATAATGCAGTTCCACCTCCCTACACAGGAAATTTCATGCCTCCAACACCTGACTTGTCTTTTATTGGTATAGATGAGTTTGTTAATAAGCCTGTAGTTTAGAATTGTAAAGCTATGTCTAGTGAAGAATAGCCTAAGGTAGTTAAGAAGAATGATGATACCCCATGTATTGGAGAATGGGTGTCACATGATGAGGAAGAGGATGTGTCTCAGCCTAAAATTGAAAAGAAAACAGTTAGGCCTAGTATTGTTAAGAAAGAGTTTGTCAAATCTAAACAACAAGAAAAAACTTCTAGGAAAACTATTAAATAAGTTGAGCAACATAGGCAAAACACTCACAGTCCAAGAGGCAATCAAAGAAATTGGAACAATATGGAAGTCCAAAAACTAAGAAGCAATTTTTGAGATTTTAATAAGGCATGTTTATGTGTGTGTAAGCTTTGAGCATTTTGCAAGTTGATTGCAAGCCCATCAAAAACATTTCCAAATCAAGGATGGTAAAAACCTTATTTAGAACAATAGCTCAAAGGAGTGAATCATCCAAACTTTGCTATAAAAGACTCAACTCCCTGTGACTAAAACAACGACAGCTACCAAGAGTAAATAATAATGAAGTCTGGCTTAGTAATCAATTTAAATATTGGCTAGAACAAAAATAATTTATAAACACGTATATGGTTAATACTGCAAGACAAGTTAATACTGCACCCACACGGTCAAAAACAATAGTGAATGCCGCTAGACAAATGTCATATCTTTCTAAAACATCAACATTCAACTGTTTAAAGAGGCCGCATTCCAGTAGAGACACAATATTTAAAAACAGTAAATTAACAAAGGGATAATAATAATACTGTAGGGGATAACATTTTAAAACTGCTGATGCCAAAAGCAGTAGTTAATGCTGTTAAGGGAAATAATTTTAATGCTGTTAAGGCCTCAGCTTGTTGGGTTTAGAAACCAAAGCATAAAGTTTTAGACCATGTTTCTAAACACAACAGTGCATCAATCACCCTAAAAAAGTTTGATTATGTTGATGCACAAGGCAGATCCAAGTCAGTGATGGCTTGGGTCCCCAAAAGAAACTGATTTTCCTATCTAATGTGCAGGGCAATCCACAAATAAATTTACAGGATCAAGGAGTAATTGATAGTGGATGCTCAAGGCACATGACAGGGAACATGTCCTATCTTACAGACTATGAAGAGATAGATGGAGGATATGTTGCTTTTGGAGGGAACCCCAAAGGAGGAAAAATCACAGGAAAATGTACCATTAAAACTGGTAATCTAGATTTTGAAAATGTGTATTTTGTGAGAGAGTTAAAGTTTAATCTCTTTAGGTGTCTCACCAAATGTGTGATAAAAAGAACATGTTCTTTTTAAATGACACGAATGTATTGTTTTTATCTCCAAACTTAAGTTAATTTGATGAAAGGTCCAAGTTTACTAGAGTTCCTAGAAAGGTAACAATATGTATAAGTGTTTGATTAAAGAACATATTCCTAAGGAGTTTAACATGCCTTTTTTGGCACACAAAGCACATCAGATGAATCTAAACTTTAGCATAGAAGGCTAGGCCACTTAAATTTTAAACCCATGAATAAATTGGTTAAGGGAAATCTTGTAAGAGGTTTACCTTCCAAACTTTTTAAAAATGATCAAACATGTGTTGCTTGTCAAAAGGGAAAGCAGCACAGAGCCCTCTTGTAAGTCAAAACAGTAGAACTCAATCATCTTCCTTTAACATATTGATTACATATGACCTTGTTTGGTCTAACATTTGTAAAAAGCCTTAAAAGAAAATGTATTGCCTAGTTGTCACAGATGATTACAGTAGGTTTACATAGGTTTTCTTTCTAGCTACTAAGGATGAGACTAGTGGCATTCTTAAGTCCTTTAATACTGAGATATGAAAATCTATAAATCACAAGGTTTAAGGATGAATTATGATGTATAAGGGACTGAAGTTCAAAAAGTAAGAGAAATGAATCAGTTTTGTGAGATGAAGGGTATTTTGAGATAATTTAGTATAGCTAGAACTCCTCAACAAAATAAAGTTGCTGAAAGGAGGAATAAGAAACTAAATAGATGGGCTGCTAGGGACGATGCTAGCTGAATCTAAGTTCCAACTTTACGTTTTGGCAAAGAGCAGTTAATACTGCTTGGTTGTTGTTTTGCGGGGGGGGGATCTACTTGTCGGAGCTCTAGTGCAAATAGAGTGTTAGTATTAAGCCCTTATAACAAGACCCCATATGAACTTTTTCATGGTAGAACACCAACTTTAAGTTTTATGAGACCATTTGGGTATCCTGTTACCATTCTTAATACCATAGATCACTTAGGCAAATTTGATGGTAAGGCTGATGAAGGTTTCTTTGTTGGATACTCTTTGAATAGTAAAGCCTTTAGAGTATTCAATAGTAGAACAAGGATAGTGGAAGAAAACTTGCATATTAGGTTTAGTGAGAGTACACCTAATGCTGTTGTAAGTGGACCAATTGAACTATTTGATATTATGCACTAACAAAGAATAATGAATAGGAGCCAATTGTTGCATGTAACAGAGTCTAGAATGGTTTGCAGGTACAAAAGCAAGTGATAATGCAGGTCAAGCTAGAAAGGAGACAGAACCTGTCAAAGATTACATTTTGCTACCATTATGGACTGCTGATCTACCATTTTCCCAAGATCCAAAGAGTTCTCATGATGATGGATCCAAACCTTCAAGTGATGATGGAAAGAAGGTTGATGAAGATCCAAGAAAAGAAAGTGAATGTAATGATCAAGAGAAGAAAGATTATGTTAACAGCACTAACAATGTTCATGCTACTAGCACAAATGAAGTTAATACTATTGGTGGAAAAATAAGCATTGAACTTCCATTTGATCCAAATATGTCTACTTTGGAAGATGATAGCATATTTGACTTCTCAAAAGATGATGAAGATGATGGTGCAGTGGCTGACATGAACAATTTGGATACAACAATCCAAGTCAGTCCTATTCAAAACTACACAGAATTCATATGATCATCCTCTTGATCAGTGATTTAGAGATTTGCAATAAAACCCCACGCTACACACAAGAAGATGTCAAAGAATTTAGAGGAACATGGGTTTATTAGTACTATTCAACAAAGAGCAAACCATAAAAGACCTTCAAAACTACTTGTTTGCTTGGCTTTTTATCATGTAGGAAGAACCCAAAAAGGCAAATTCATATGCATGAAGGATCCAAGCTGGATAGAGGCTATACAGGAAGAGCTTTTACAATTCAAGCTACAAGAAGTTTGGACTTTAGTAGATTTACTAAATGAAAAAAGGGCTATAGGCTCTAAATGGGTTTTCAGGAATAAAAAGGATGAAAGGGGAATTGTGATAAGAAATAAAGCAAGATTGGTTGCTCAAGGGTACACACAAGAAGAAGGGATTGACTATGGATGAAGTCTTTGCCCCTGTTGCATAGAATTGAAGCAATTAGCTATTTTAGACTTATTCTTCAGTTAAAGATTTGTATGTAATCAAATGGATGTAAAAAGTGCCTTTTTCTCTATCGAAATTAAGAATGAGGCGTATATATGTCAACCACCAGGATTTGAAGATCCAGACTTTCCTGATAGAGTATACAAGGTTGAAAAAGCACTGTATGGACTACATCAAGCTCCTAGAGCTTGGTATGAAACCTTGTCAACATATCTGTTGGACAATGGGTTTCAAAGAGGGAAAATTGACAAGACCTTATTCATCAAAAGGCACAAAGGAGGGATATTTGCTAGGTTTCCAAGTTTATGTGGATAGATATCATCTTTGGTTCAACAAAGAAGGAGCTATGCATTGCATTTGAGAAGTTGATGCATGAGAAATTTTAGATGAGTTCTATGGGAGAACTTACATTCTTCTTAGGATTACAAGTGCAGCAGAAGAAGGATGGCATATTTATTAGTCAAGATAAATATGTTGCTGAAATTTTAAAGAAATTTGGGTTTACAGAAGTCAAGACTGCAAGCACACCAATGGAAACTCAAAAGCCTTTGCTCAAGGATGAAGATGGTGAAGAAGTGGATGTTCATATGTATAGGTTAATGATTGGTTCATTGATGTATCTTACATCTTCAAGACCTGACATCATGTTTGCAGTGTGTGCCTATGCTAGATACCAAGTCAATCCAAAGGTTTCACATCTTCATGCTGTGAAAAGGATTTTTAGGTACTTAAAAGGTCAACCAAAATTGGGCCTTTGGTATCCAAAAGATTCTCCTTTTGATTTGGTAGCATACACTGATAGTGATTATGCTAGAGCAAGCTTGGATAGGAAGTCTACAACAGGAGGTTGTCAATTCCTTGGATGTAGATTAATATCATGGCAGTGCAAGAAACAAATAGTGGTTGCAAATTCCACAACAGAAGCTAAGTATGTGGCTGCTTCAAGTTGTTATGGACAAGTGCTTTAGATTCAGAATCAACTACTTGATTATGGGTACAATTTTATGCATACCAAGATCTTTATTGACAATAACAGTACTATTTGCATAATTAAAAATCCTGTTTTTCATTAAAAACAAAGCATATAGAGACCAGACATCATTTTATTAGAGATTGCAATGAAAAGAAATTGATTCAAATGGTCAAAATCCATACTGACAAGAATGTTGCAGATTTGCTTACAAAAGCTTTTGATGTAAGTAGATTTCAATATTTGATTGCTAGTATTGGAATGCTAAATCTTTAAAGTCTTTTATCTCTTTATGTTTTTGTATGAATTAGTATTGTTATTCATGTCATTAAAAGTTTCTGCTGTTAAGTATAATTAGTACTGCTGGTTATACTTCATACTGCTGAGTTTCTACTGTTAGTTATACTTAATACTGTTAGGTATAATTAATATTGTGATAATTGTAAAAATTGCTATGGCTTGTGTTTTCTTGGTTTTTGGACTAACATTTTGTAGGAAAAGCAAAGAAAAGTGTTAAATTGATGATGGAAAAGCTGTTTAGAATGGAATTGGAGTTAATGCTGGTGACTCAAAGTTAATGCTGCTAGGCATAACTTACTACTGCTGGGTTACTACTGCTGGGTGAAAGTTAATGCTGTTGAGGGTATTTTCCATAAATACTTCGATTAAGGGTTTCAATTGATCCTTTAATCAATTTCACTCTTTCAAATACTCTCTAATTACAAACCCTAACTCAATTTTATCATCCATTATCAAAACCCAACACAAATGACGACTCTAAAGTTTGCAGATACTCATAATATGGTCGCATTTTTGTCTAAACCCACAGAGAGTGATGGGTTTGAACAAATTGTGGATTTTTTGAATGCACACCCTATAAGGTATGCATTAACGATTAATCCTACTATATATATTTCTTGCATTGAACAGTTCTGGTCTACTGTCAAGGCTAAAACTATCAATGGGGAAGAACAGTTACATGCCCTAGTAGATGGCAAGAAGATAATCATCACTGAATCATCTGTTAAGAGAGACCCCCCATTTTTTTTCAACTAGCAGATGAGGAAGGTATTGATTGTTTACCAAATTCTACCATTTTTGAACAACTTGCATTGATGAGGTATGAGAAAATTTCACAAAAACTCACTTTTTATAAACCATTCTTTTCCCCACAATGGAAATTTCTAATTCATACTATTTTACAGTGTCTAAGTCCAAAGACTACTACATGGAATGAGTTTAGTAGTACTATGACATCTGCCATTATCTGTTTAGCAACAAATCAGAAATTTAACTTTTCAAAATTGATTTTTGATAGTATGATTAGAAACTTAGATAATGCTTATGGCAAAATTTTAATGTATCCAAGGTTTGTACAAATCTTTTTGGACCAACAACTTGAGGGGATGCCAAATCATAAGAGAATTTATATTGCACCCTCTCACACTAAAAAGATTTTTGGAAATATGAAAAGAATAGGCAAAGGTTTTTTTGGTAGAGTAACACCTTTATTTCCAACAATGGTGGTACAAAACCAATCACAAATGGGTGAAGGTTTAGCAAATCCAATTGATTCCCATCACACGACCTTACTTTTATGCAAACCATCTCCTCAACCAACAAAGAACATAAAAAACCTAGGAAGCCTAAAATAAAGGACACTCAGATACCTCAGTCTAGTGATCCTAGTGACAATGTTGCAGATGAGGTTGTCCATAAGGAGTTGGGTGACAGTTTGGTGAGGGCTGCCACTACTGCTTCTAGCTTAGAAGCAGAGCAGGACAGTGGTAACATAACTAAGACCCGATCCAAGGCAATGCCCTAATAATCCAGTCCCAAGGAACTAATTCAGGTGGTGGTCCCAGGTGCCAAGAAACCATGGGGGATACTATTGCTCAAACTAGGTTTGAGAATGTATCTAAACATTCCAATGATTCACTGCTCGCAAGAGGTAACACACTTCAAAGTGATGAGGATAGACTTAAACTTGATGAATTGATGGCACTATGTACCACTTTACAAAATAAGTTCTGATTTGGAGAAGACAAAAGACCACTCAACATAATGAGATTGCTAGTTTGAAAAGGAGGGTCAAGAAGCTTGAAAAGAAAAATAGGTCAAGAACTCATAGGCTGAAGAGATTATACAAAGTTGGTTTGACTGCTAGGGTAGAATCCTCTGATGATGAAGAAAGTTTGGGTGAGGATGCATCCAAACAGGGGAGGATTGATGCTATTGATGCAGATGAAGAAATTACCCTGGTTAGTGCTGCTGGTGATATAGTTAGTGCTGCTAGTGCTGCAACAACTGTTAGTGCTGCTACAACAACTACTGCTACAATTACAACTGTTGATGATATTACTTTGGCTCAAGCACTTGAAGAAATGAAAAGTACAAAACCCAAGCAGAAAGGGGTTGTTATACAAGAGCTAGGTGAATCTACAACAACAAAATCTTCACAACTATCTTCATCAATTAACAAACACAAGGGAAAACCCCCCCAAAAAAGGTAAAGGAATATTGATGAAACCTGTAAAGAAGAAAGATCAAATCTTGCTTGATGAAGAAACTGCTTTAAATCTACAAGCTGAATTTGATGAAGAAGAAAGACTTGCAAGAGAGAAAGCTGAAAAAGAACAAGAAGCCAATATTGCCTTGATTGAAACATGGGATGATATACAGGCAAAGATTGATGTTGATCATCAATTGGCTGAAAGATTGCAAGCACAAGAACAAGAAGAGTTGTCTGTTAAAGAAAAGGCTACATTATTTCAACAACTCTTAGAGAAAAGAAGAAAGCATTTTGCAGCTAAAAGAGCAGAAGAGAAAAGAAACAAACCACCAACAAAAGCTCAACAGAGAAAGATAATGTGTACTTACCTAAAGAACATGGAAGGATACAAGCTTAAAGATTTGAAGTCAAAAGGGTTTGATTCTATTCAAGAGATGTTTGACAGAGCATTCAAAAGGGTAAATACATTTAAAGACTTTAGAACAGAGTTGGTGGGAGCAAAGAAAAGAGAGCAGGAATTGAGCTAGCACAAGAGATTACAAAGAAGCAAAAGGTGGAAGATGACAAAGAAACAGCAGAGATTAAAAAGTTAATGGAAATCATTCTAGATGAAGAAGAAGTAGCAATTGATGCTATTCCTTTGGCTGTTAAGTCTCCAAGTATTGTTGACTGGAAGATTCATAAAGAAGGAAGAAAAAGCTATTATCAAATAATAAGAGCTGATGGAAAGTCTCAAATGTACATGATCTTTAGTCACATGCTTAAAAGTTTTGACAGGGAAGATTTGGAAACTTTGTACAAGTTGGTAAAAGCTAAATATGAGTCAACAAGACCAGTGGAAGACTTGGATTTGTTATTATGGGGGGATTTGAAAACAATGTTTGAACCACATATAGAAGATAAAGTATGGAGGAATCAACAAGACTACAAAGTGTTGAGTTGGAAGCTGTATGACTCTTGTGGAGTACATTTCTTGAGGATGCAACATATGCAGATTTATATGTTGGTAGAGAAGAAGTATCCTCTTACACCATCTACACTTACAATGATGTTGGAAAAGAAGCTTATGATTGATTATGAAAGTGAAATGGCTTATCAGCTTCTTAAATTCATCATAAAACAGCTTAAGAAGTAAAGAAGTGTTTGGAAGCATCCTCCTAGTGTTGATGAAGCCTTAAATGAAGAAACTTGATGATTTTGAAGAAGAATATCAAGTTTAGGGGAGGCTTGTTGGGATTAAAAGTCTTCTTGATGCTATTTGAATTACTGCTGCTCATGTTTGTATTAATACTGCTCAGCTGAAGTTAGTGCTTCTTATGAACTTCAAAGAAAATATGCTAAGTGTTTACTACTGGTAGTACACAGTTACTACTGCTAGTAAATATTAGTACTGCTAGTGAAAATATTCTAAGTAGTTACTACTGCTAGTGATAAGTTACTACTGCTAGTACAAAGTTACTACTGCTAAAGGTTAAGACTGCTCAAAGATAAGTTAATTCTGCTAAGGTTAATAAGTTAGTACTATTTGGTGTTAGTACTGCTTATATGATATGTATTAAGTTATTTGTTTATAGAAACGATTATGGATACTTTGGAAAGTATTGTAAGCCGACTAGGGCTCCTTGGTGTATAAAAGAAGGTCCTAGGGCATAGAGTTTGATATAGTTTTTCATATATCTTTTATATTCTTAGCTTCAAGGTATTTGTAACCCTAATACTTTGAGAGTATTCATATTATTATTATTATTATTGGAGCTTATTTGTTGAATTGTATGTTTATTGAATTACTGTTTCATTGATAATTCTTCTTAATGTTAAAGATTAGATTTCGCATAATCTTTAATACATTCAAACAAAGTTTCTACTATAGTTGTGTTAGATTTATCTAATATAACTAAACCTTAAACAAGCTTAAGGAATTCAATCTGTTAAAGTGAGATCAACATAATATACCCTTACATCATGGCATAAAGATTAGTAAGGATCTATGTCTGAAAACTGATGAAGAACTGGACAGAATGAGTCGAGTCCCATATGCTTCGGCTGTAGGATCGATCATGTATGCCATGACGTGTATAAGGCCTGATGTCTCCTTTGCTTTGAGCATGGTGAGTCGACATCAGCAGAATCCTGGTGAAGGTCATTGGACAGCTGTAAAGAATATTCTTAAGTATTTAAGAAATACTAAAGACATGTTCTTAGTTTATGGTGGAGAAGAAGAACTCAGAGTGACTGGTTATTGTGATGCAAGTTGGCAAACAGATAAAGATGATAGTCGTTCACAGTCTGGTTGGGTATTCTTGCTGAATGGGGGAGCGGTGACATGGAAAAGTTCAAAGCAAGATACAGTGGCAGACTCCACATGCGAGTCCGAGTATATTGCAGCTTGTGAGGCTTCAAAGGAAGCTATCTGGATGAAGAATTTCATTGGAGATCTTGGAGTTGTTCCAATAGTACAAGACCCCATTGAAATATTCTGTGATAATGAGAGTGCAGTCGCCTTGACTAAAGAACCCAAGGATCACGGAAAGTCAAAGCATATTGAAAGAAAATACCATTTTGTTCGAAGCAAAGTAGAAGAAGGACACGTGATTGTGAAGCACATACGATCAGAGGATAATCCAGCTGATCCATTCACAAAGGCATTGGCTAAGTCCAGACACGATGAACATGCTAGGAGCATAGGATTAAAAGATAATATAAAGTTTTAGTTGTTAGTTTAAATTTGAAACATTATAAACAATGATTGATATTGTAATGGATTTGGTGATTAATAATTGAAGATTGTTTATTTAAATGATTTCTACATTTACTATTGTTTTATCACTGTATTTCATTTTTGCATTTTAAGAATCCACTTCCAAGTACTGTAGTTTACTCAACCTCCTAAGTCGTATCTAACTAACAAGGAAGTAGGGGAAGTAATGGATTTAAGACTGTCCAAAGAGTGTTGGTAGATTGTCATAAGATAGACATAACAAAGAAATGCTGCAACACTCTGAGTACTTAATTGGGAAAAGTATAGAAAGAAACCCATAACTTTAGAGAATATTACTTCAACGGATTAATAACACGGATAATTCTAAGATGATATATATCCTCTATTTTTAAATGGAGATACAACGAGTTTCTAGTTTTTTCAAGTCGTTATACTTTATGTTTATTCAAACGCTTGCGCGTAAATGCCAGTTCTAAAGGATATGCTTAGGTATGACATGATGTGTTGACTTGTTCTATGTATTCAAAGTTTATTTGTTCCTTTTTCCTAAATGGGAAAGCCATATCCATGGGCCCCTCAATGATTAGATGTTGACGTAAATGTGCTAGGCCTGGCTAGGACTAAATTGATGTGTTCAATTCAGTAGTCTCATATAGTCAAATAATTAGAAAATCGGAAACATAGTTGAACCTAGAGATTGATATAAATCCGTGTCTCATGTTCATACAATATCAGAGAACAAAGAATAGGTTTGATCACATTATCAAGGGGTTATCTAAAAGATATTATTCAGAAGTTTGGCAGTTGCATTGAGCACACTCTGCTTAGTAATCAGGATAGACTTAACCAATTAAGTTGATGACTTTGTCCAAGTGGGGAGACTGTTGGATTTTATGATCCAAGTTTATAACTAATTAAGTAAGACTATCTCAAGTATAGTCTTTTTGTGTTGCCCTTATTTGGAAAACCGATAAGAGAAATAATAAAGGAAAAGATTAATATAATTGAATTAATATTATATGTATAATTAATTGGTTTATTAATTTATTAATAGTTGGTAAATTAATTAGAAGCTAATTATAAAGAAGCATTGGCTGAATATTAACTAATACAAGGAGTATTAAGTTGAACGGGCTGAGAAGACCTATAAGGGACCCATGGGACGTTTTTTTGAGAATCCACACATTCTCCAAAATTATGTCCAAAGTCATCAATCTTCATATAAATAGAGGGGCATGCCAATGCTTTATTTGCTCATTCTCTCTTTCTCATTCCTACTCCTTGTAAGAGTCAAATCGTGTAACGAGACCTTAGGAGTCCGAATCCCTTTTCTCTTTGATTCGTGGGTGTGATCTATTAGAGGTACTCTTATTTGAGTACTTGCCTCCAAGTTCAACCAAGGTGGTCTGTGTGTGAGAAATCTGATGTTCTCAAAGGTTAGTATTTTCTTATTTATTTATTTATTTCTTTTAAGTTGCTTTTATTTATAAGGTTAAGACCCTTTTGGGTTTAGATTCCTTCTTGCCCCAGATTAATTATTGTTTCCGCTTTATGTTAATCTAGTTAGGGTATATAAACCCCATCACAAACATCCACACAACCCAAAACCCTAAGGTTGATAATTGTAATGAAAAGCCAGTTAGGATAATACCCGGTCCAACGGGTATTGTTCAAGTGGTTAGGCTCCGTAAACAAGCGGGTGTTTGTGAAGGTAAGGAGTCTATAATGTCGACACAAGAATATATTAGGAAAACGGTTGAGGATGAGGATTTTTAGCGTGGGTCGTGGGTATTACGTGTTGAAGTTTTGTGAGTGCTGAATTGGTTTGGGGGATGGGGATTGTAAGTTGGTGTGTAGGAGATATCAAGAACTATCTTGAGAATGAAAAACTTAACCAAGTTGTTGCAATAATCAAGTCTTGTGCTCCTGATTCGGTTGTCGTAAGGACTTAAACAAGAAATTTTAAAACTCCCTAGGCAGAGTACCTAATCGTTGTAGTAGTAGTATAGGCAAGACTCGGGGGTTGTTATCGTTCTCTAGGGGAATAGGTTGGGAAGGATTGATCACGGTCTAACAAAATTCTAGGGGTTGAGAGATGATTATTTTTGTATTTTTGTATTTTATGAAAGCAGGTAAAATCATATATTTGAGAGGTTGGTTGGTTTTAGCTATTAAACTAAATAAACTACGCTACTGGTGATAACAATATAATAAAAGATTGTATTCATTTAATCATGTATTACTCCCTAGATTGCTTCTCCTAGTGTTGTTGCTTTGTCACACTTGTGATGATCTATGTAATTATTTCCTAAGTCATGAACGAATTACACGAACCCGCCGTCTATTTAATATTCCATTAAGGCAACGCATAAGTAAGGTAGTATGAAGACTATTACAAGTCCCCTAAGAGTATATTAAATGCATTTGAAATGTATTAAAAGTGGATCAACCATATAAGGGGCAATGTAGTATGAAGACTGTTATCCGATGGTATCCTTTCTACACAATCATGTTTCTCTAGACATATCAACAGCGATACAGACAAAAGCTGGTTTTCTAAAGCCTAACATGCATATCCATCACAAGAAGAAACATCACTAAGATCTACATTCTAGGTTTCATACAATCATAAATGAACACAATAAGAAATTTAACCAAGCATGTTTAAAGAACAAAGCAAAGAACAATAATGGAATCAAACAACAAGACAATTGAATGATTAAGATAGTCTTACTTGATTAAAACATGAATTGAAGGAGTTACAATAGGGTTTTGAGGCCCTAAAATCATCCTAAATAGCTGCTAAACAAACTATGGTTCATCCCCCTTTTTATTCTAAAGTTACACACCTAAAACTCTAATTTCGGGTTTGTATATATAGGAAAATCGTGTGATGGCTCACGTTTTAATCGAAGAATCCGTCATGAGTAATCTTGCTAGATCTGCGTGCGAGTCGGATGCTGCTGACGCCATCATGAAATGGTTGTGACGCCATCATAAAGGTGGGTTTGATGACGGCGTGTGTAGAACTGGTGACACCGTTTCCAGGCCTGTGAGCACAAACTTTCAAGAGTCTTGGTGAGTTGTTCGTAGTCCCTGTCCTTTTCCTCTTCGAATGAGCCTAATTCACGTGTATTTCTTCCTAATGCTTCCAAATGCTGCTAAATTTCCTCCAAAAGGAAAGAATTAAATACCAATTTTAGCGATAAATGCACGATTTAGGGGGTTAAATGACCTCGAAAAAGTGTATAAAATAACACCTCATCAAATACCCCTACACTTGAGATTTGCTTGTCCTCAAGCAAATGGGCTTTTCTACCTAGACAATAGCAATATGGGGGTCATTTTACCTACTCTTTAAAAGTATTTTACAACACAACCTCTAGACCTTGGTATTTAAAAGCACATAAATTATATACTAGCACCTTACATAAGTGTTTGGATTCTCTCTTCACTCGGGTGTATAATAAATTATAACATAATGGGGAAAGGGAAAATCAACACTTGTTACCTGTCATAGCATATAAATTACCATAGGTTTAGTAAAGGATAAAACCTCCACCGCTTGGGCACAAGTATTATTTATTACTATCCAAGAGGTCTTTTAAAGGGTTGTAGGGTGTAGGTGTAAGAATAACATATACTGGAAAACAGAAACGGATTTGGATACATTGGTGGCTTGGGTGAATTTGGAGCGGTGAATGGGTTAGCAATTATTTACATAATACATGTCTGTGTTTGGTTTGCTAAGCCAAGGACTCTGACGAAGATCTATAAACTCTACACAACTGTACATCAATCTCTTTCTTTTTCTTTTCTACTTTTTGAATAACATAATACATCATAACTTAGGGTTTACAACACGTACCCCTACACTTGAGCTTTTTACAGCTCGATATTTACAATCTAACGAATAACCCCGATTTGAGGTGGATCAAAATACATGGAGATCATCTAACAAACGTATGGGGGTAATTGACTTTAACTATTCCTTCCCTATCCTTCCGCGAATAAATACTACCATGAATCCAATCGTCCCAACACTAAATTTACAATGATAATGGACTTATCAAACCGGTACCTCAAATAATCAACTTAGTTATCACAACAATGTACTAAAGGGAGTACATACAAGGTAGACTAATGCCAATTTGGGTGTAACGATTGGTTTAAGGGTGACAATGCTCTTCATTAATAATCTGGAATCCACCAGAGAATTACGAGAACCGTGAAAAAGGATAGGCTCGGAGGGTTGTACTAGGGGTATCATGCACTAAAAATGAGTGCATGGCAAGGGTGTAGGATAGTTATATGATCGGTGTGACCATTATAACAATTACAGGTTTAAAACATGGGTTAATCCTAGTGCCTCTTATCAAGCAAATCCTAATACTTACTATGCGGTTCTCGGGATGCATCAACAAAACAAGTTTCTTAGAAATTAATATAACTAAACGGTACAAGCTCCATATAATTTAATACCGATCTCAATGCTCCAGAAAAGGCGACAAAGACTATACGTACACATCCGTAATGACAGAATAGACACATATGACTGCTCACTCTTTAACTCGAGAAAGCTAAAGGTATAAACTATCCTAGGTATCAATAATAGATACCCAAATTCCTATAGATCTAAAGGCGAACCTCACATTTTTGGGGTGGAATTCTGAGGGGTTTTGTGCTAGTCATATAAATTCCTATCCATGAGACCATTTAATACTCCTTTTTCGCACGTCGTAATGTTCAATAAAAAAATTTAAATTTTGGTCAAAATTACCTCTTATGCTATGTTTTGATATATTACCCATCATTTTAAGGACAAAGCAAATGGCAAATGAAAGAATAGTTTCTAAGGCTTATTTTCCCCCTACACTTAAGTTGAACATTGTCCCCAATGTTCTATAAAAGTACCCGTAAAATGAATTAAAGGGAAAAGAAAACAAGTAAAAGAAACTAGTACTCCCCTGGTTTGCTCAATAATGGAGAAGAAACATGTGATAACTGGTTAAATCGTCCTCCAAGAATCATCCAATGAAACTTCCTAAGAACTTCCAAGCTTGTTCTCATCAAATATAACCTGTAAATCAGAGACAAAGATAACTACACCAAGCATAAAATGTGTGATATAAAAATATACAATGTGAAATTAGGGTTTGACTCAACAAATCGGTAAATATAGGATGAGAGAATTGTCAAACTCGTTGGTTTTGCAGGTTTATAAAAGAAGAGTACATATTTTAAATGTTATGCAAGTTTTATTTTCAAAAAATATTAAAAACTTTAAGTTTTCTGGACCTGGGCGTTTGATGCCATCAGGATTATCCTGACCCCGTCATAGGTGTCGTGGTGACGACATCGCGTGGAAATCGTAACGCCGTCTCCACACACTGTGAAAATTATTTTTTTTTGATGAAAAATTTCTTGCACTTGATTCCATAGTTAAAAAAAAAACAAAAAAAAAAAAGAAAAAAAAAAAAAAAAAAAAAAAAAAAAAAAAGAAAAAAAAAAACAACGGGGGGAGGCTGTTATCAAATGGCTACATAAAACCCGAGATTTGACAATTTACTCATATGACTCGAAACTAACGCTAATTAATCTAAACAATTTATTTTAACATGCTTGAACTTGGCTCAAAAACCGGATAAATTCCCCTACACTTATTATTTGCAAAATACCTTTGATTAAAATTAAGACGAGGTTATAAACAAAACAAAGCATGATTACAAGATTGGGGTTCGAACATGATAGAATAAAATGAAAAGAATAAAACACACAACACTTCTAAATACGGGAAAAGTAAAATTAGATTGCCTCCCAAGAAGCGCTTTTCTTTATTTATGAGTCTTGTAGCTAGACTCGAAGGCACACGTCCTTACGTGACTTCTCCTTCGTCGTTCATTCCTCCTTCTACTTTAACAAGGGCGGGATGTTTACTTTTGAAGTTTTTACTCCTCCATTGGTTGAACTTCTTCTCTTTTTCATGGTGAAGTTTTATCCTTTCTTCCCATTCTAGTACTAGCCTCTTTACAGTCATAATAAGGGCTATAGGCTCTATGTCGTTCTTAACTCCTTTCTCGATCTTACAGGGGGATTCAGGTATCCTATGGAAACTTATATTACTCTTTCCAGATCTTAGAGTTATGGTGCCCTTGTCAAACTTAATTACGGCTTTAGCCGTTGTCAGGAATGGTGTTCCTAAAATGAAAGGCCTCTTTTCGTCTTCCTTAATGTCTAGAATTACAAAGTCCACAGGGTACACATGCTCGAAAACTTCAACTAAAACGTCCTCTGCTATTCCTAAAGGGTAAATATACGAGTGGCTAGCTAGTAAGAGTCTAACGTCCATCTCAGCCGCCTTTCTTCGGTTAGTTTCATATAGGTGGAGTAGGGCATGACGTTTACGTTGGATCCTTGGTCAACTAGGGCATTTATACCTTTTAGGCCTCCTATGTTACCATGTATTTCAAAGTTTCCTTTGATGTCCTCCTTCCTTGTTATCTTTTTTCTGAGGATTGCTTCGTAAACCGCCCCCTAGGCGACACATTATAGGTTTTTCCATTTGTTTTTCCAGCTCGGGCTCCTAATAAGGAGTCATTGAACCTATGATTATCGACAAGCCCTTCTATTAGTTTCTTATTGATGCTGTGTTTTAGGTAATATTCTACGGGCTGAGAGCTGGGTGCTTCTGTCGTTTCTTCTTTTTCAGCCTTCTTGATCGGTTTGTTTTCAGTTTCATTATTCTTTTTAGCTTCCTTTAATGGTATTACCATTTCTGTTCTGGTAGGCTATATAGTGTTATCGAGTGTCTCATCCGTCTTGTCACTCCTTTCCTGCTCTCCCCTGGCTAGAGAGATAGAATTTATGTTCTTGGTGACGGGGAATTCGACATCTTCCCTTATCAATACTTTCTCAGGGGTTCTGCTTGTCGTGAGTTCCTAGAGAAGTTCAAACATTTCAATCATTATATCGTTGATCTCCTCACGTTGCTTGAAAATGGTGTTTTTAAATCTTTCTATTCTTTCGGTGTGTGCTGCCATGTAGTCCCTTACTCGAGCCTCGAAAGTAGTTCCTAATGCTTGGGGTTGAGGGCTTGGACCCATACGTTCACAAAAAGTAAAGGGATTTAGCTTAGGTGACATGTTATGGTTTTGTGGGCAAGGGTTGGGATAGACTGCATTGGCATAAGAGTGAGGGATGCGTGTTGAGCTCTTGGAGGTCGGTCATGATCCTTTTAGTAAGAAGTTAATCTGGTCTTCGAGCTCAAGAAGTCTTTGGTCAGGTGTTTTTGAGGTGCCTTGAGGTGTAAAAATAGCCTTGACTGGCTTGACGAAGTCTTTTGTGTCATTCCAGCCCTCATGGTCGTAAAGGGCGAGATTCTCAATGATTTCCCAAGATTCGTCAGTATTCTTATTGCGGAGTTTGCCGCCGGCAGCGCAGTTAATCTTGCACTTAAGATGAAAGGAGACATGATGATGAAAGGAGACATGATCATTAAAAATTTGGATTTAAAGCCAACGATCGATGCCATGATGAGGGACTTTTTGGAGTAAGTCCTTGAAACGAGTCCATGCTTCAGATAAAGATTCTCCATGATGTTGTTGGAACATCAGGATATCATTGCGGAGTTTTGCGGTCCTTCCTCGGTGGAAAGAATTGAACAAGGAAACAAGTAGCAAGATCCTACCATGTGGTGATGGATCCTGTAGGAAGACGTTCAAGCCAATTGCTAGCTTGATCACGAAGGGAAAATTAAAATAAAAGCAGGCGCATTCTTTCCCTATTTGCACCGTCAAGGTCAAGTGAGTCCACAAGTTTAAGGAAGTCCTTGAGGTGTTGGTTCGGATCCTCAGACTGAATTCCGTGGAATAGCCATAGCCATGTTTTGCGCCAACCTGATGGTGCGGAGTCAAATGAGGTTACCTAACATTGTTCCCTATGGGGAGCTCAATGGTGTTCCTGTAGCCCTCGTGGCTAGGTTTGGAGTACTCTCTAAGAGTGCGGATAGGATTCTCGTCTCCCATGGTGGTTGACGAGAATGAGTTACGAAACAAATAACATGAAGAAAAGATAGACTACGAGAAAGCTAATATGTAGAAATTAAATATCTCACTTGAAAGGATTCAAGCAAGTAGAACTAAGCTAAACTATGATCAAAACCTAACTATTCCCCGGTAGCGGAACCAAAAACTTGATGCGATTGTCGTAAGGACTTCAACAAGAAGTCTTACAACTCCCTAGGCAGAGTACCTAATCATTGTAGTAGTAGTATAGGCAAGACTCGAGGGTTGTTATCGTTCTCTAGGGGAATAGGTTGGGAAGGCTTGATCACGGTCTAACAGAATTCTAGGGGTTGAGAGAAAATTATTTTTGTATTTTTATATTTTATGAAAGCAGGTAAAATCATATATTTGAGAGGTGGGTTTGGTTTTAGCATTAAACTAAATAAACTACGCTACTGGAAATAACAATATAACAAAAGATTGTATTCATTTAATCATGTATTACTCCCTAGATTGCTTCTCCTAGTGTTGTTGCTTTGTCACACTTGTGATAATTTATGTAATTATTTCCTAAGTCATGAACAGATTACACAAACCCACCGTCTATTTAATATTCCGTTAAAGCAACGCATAAGTAAGGTAGTATGAAGACTATTATAAGGCCCCTAAGAGTATATTAAATGCATTTGAAATATATTAAAAGTTGATCAACCATATAAGGGGCAAGGTAGTATGAAGACTGTTACCCGATGGTATCCTTTCTACACAATCATGTTTCCCTAGACATATCAACAGCGATACAGACAAAAGCTGGTTTTCTAAAGCCTAACATGCATATTCATCACAAGAAGCAACATCATTAAGATCTACATTCTAGGTTTCATACAATCATAAATGAACACAATAAGGAGTTTAGCCAAGCATGTTAAAGATAAAGCAAGAACAATAAAGAATCAAAGAACAAGACATATTGAATGATTAAGATAGTCTTACTTGATTAAAACATGAATTGAAGGAGTTACAATAGGGCTTTGAAGCCCTAAAATCATCCTAATAAGCTGCCAAACGAACTAGGGTTCGTCCCCCTTTTTTACTCTAAAGTTACACACATAAAACCAAACCCTAATCTCCCCCAGTTTGTATATAAAGGAAAATCGCTGCGACGGCGTCGCATTTTAATCGTGACGCCATCGTGAGTAGAATCTTATAGATCTACGTGCGAGTTGGTGCAGGCTGACACCGTCATGAAAGGTTGTGATGCCGTCACTAAGTGGGTTGTGACGGCGTCGTGTAGAACTGGTGACGCCATCTCCAGGCTCTATGAGCACAAATCTTAAAGAGTCTTGGTGTTGGTCCGTAGTCTTGTCTGTTTCTTCTCCAAATGAGCCCAAGTCACGTGTATTTCCTCCAAATGCCTTCCAAATGCTAAATACCTAAAAAGGAACGATTAAGTACCTATTTTGGGCATAAATGCAGGATTTAGGAGGTTAAATGACTTCGAAAAAGTGTATAAAATGACACCTCATCAGATGCTTTCCGTGTTTTTAATTTGAGGTCTAGAAGGTTGTGTTATAAACTGCTTTTAAAGAGTAGGTTGAATGGCCCAAATATTGCTATTGTCTAGGTAGAAAAGCCCATTTGCTTGAGGATAAGCAAATCCCAAGTGTAAAGGTATTTGATGAGGTGTCATTCTATACACTATTTCGAGGTCATTTAACCCCCTAAATTATGAAAATATGCCCAGATTATGTGCTTAATCATTTGTTTTCAGGTTTTAGCACTTGAATGGCATTTGGAGGAAATACACGTGACTTGGGCTCATTTGGAGAAGAAACGGACAAGACTACGGACATACACCAAATCTCTTAAAGAATCGTGCTCACAGAGTGTAGAGACGACGTCGCAAGCATAAAGCGACACCGTCGTGATCTATCTAGTGATAGCGTCAGAAAATTAATGACGGCGTCAGGACGTAATTGACTTAAATCAGACCTAGAAGATTCTACTTTGTGACGGCGTCACGACTACGACTGGACGCCGTCGCGACGATTTCTCTATATATACAAAACCGAATTTAGGGTTTTAAGAGTGTAACTTTGTATAACTTCTGGGGAGCCGAACCCTAAGTATTTTGTCAGCTTTTAGGCCGTCTTTAGGGCTTAAAAACCCTATTGTAACTGACCTTAATCCATGTTTTAATCAAGTAAGATTATTTATCTTTAATCATTCAATATGTCTATGTGTTGTTTGATTGATCTATGTTCTTGCTTCCTTTATAACATGTTAGGCTAAACCATCTTTTGTATTTACTTATGATTACATAAAAGTTGGATTGTAGATCCTTTTACTGTTGTTTCTTGTGATGAATGTGCGCGTTAGGCTTTAAAAACTAGCCATAAGATATTAAATTGGCATAGACGTCTAGGGAACGCGAGAAACGCGAGAAGTGTAGAAAGGATACCATTGGTAACAGTCTTCATACTACCTTACACCAATATGGTTTATCCCTCTTAAGATATTTCACTTGCATTTAATATACTCTTAGGGGGCCTTGTAATAGTCTTTCATATTCCTTTACTTTGTTTGCGTTGCTTAACAGATATTAAATAGACGGCGGGTTCGTGTAATTCGTTCATGACTTAGGAAATACTTACACAGATCATCACGAGTGTGACAAGGCAACAAGATTAGGAGAAGCAATTTAATGATTAATTCATGATTAAGTAAATACACTGTCTTATCATAAAGTTATCACGAGTAGTATAGATTATATTTAGTTTAATTAATTAGTTAATCAACCAACCTCTTAACCAATCTGTAGATCTCGGCTAAGCCTTGTTTGAGCCTTCCCAACCTATTCCCCTAGAGAACGATAACAACCCCCGAATCTTACCTATACTACACTACAACGATTAGGTACACTGCCTAGGGAGTTGTAAAACTTCGTATAGAAGTCTTTACGACAACCGCACACATCAAATATATTAGAGAGGGAACTGGGTGTATTTGGTTTGTGTAAATGTAAAGTGTGTGCGATTTGTGTTTCAGAGTGAGGGATAACCGGCCAAGTTTTAAAGTTTGGCAAGAATGGTCCTTTAAGTTTGTTACAACTTCTATTTTCCTTTTAAACTTAACAATAAGTCTAAACCTTTTATAGAATTGGCACTTTAAGTCCCTTAACTTGCTATCTTAGATTCTAAGTCATAGATTTTGCCATTTAGACCCTAAAAGATCAAACAAATAACATCTTTAAGCCCTTTTTAGTTAAAATAATATTAACTCCCCTTTAATTGATGATACGTTATTGTTTAGAAACTTTTCCTTTTATACCGAGATGACTTTTGAAAGAATTTGAAAATTTTTCCCCCTCAAATAATGTTTCGTTTTCTATTTAAAGAGCTGTAATCATTGTTTGAGTGACAGAAAATTCTTTTAAAATCTTTTCAGATAAAAAACTAATATGATTAATTATATATGAAATGCAACACCAATAAAAATAAGATTTCTCTTGTTTGACATAAAATACAGGCACTGGACACGTTACACATAATTTGATTGAAGCGTGGTTGGGTAGCAAGTATACACAAGCCTTTGTATGAATATTAAAGTTAATTCTATGAGGACAAGTTAATTTCGCGTTGTCGAGGTCAAGTTTTCTTTTTTGGCGAAATACTTGCCTTTTAAATTAAAGACCAGTTGCTTTGAAATATTAGCAGCCAATGACAGTTTTGAAAACATTTGGGAAACTTTATGCTCGAACTTTATTTACATATAGAGTGTTATTATTTGAATCACATTTCTAAAGCCGTAAATAATTATCTATTTAAAAGACAAGTCATGAAGAACCCATTATTTTTGGATTTTCTTATTTTTTTAATTTTTCTATTTTTTATGTTTATAAAATTTTATATAAAACAAAAATTATCTTGGTTTTTAATTTTCTGGACTATCATATGTTAAGAGGTATGTGAAGAGTTACCACCATTACTCTTCCTCTTCTTCTGCCAGATGTTTCAGAGTCTCAGGATACATGCTTTTCATTCCAAGTTTGTTGATAATAAATGCAAGTCTTTTTCGTCCCAAAGCTTTGGTGAAATTGTTTGCCAGCTGATAATCTGTTCTGACAAAGTACAGCTCAACCACCTCATTTTCCACTTGCTCTTTAATGAAGTGATATTTGATGTCAATATGATTGGATCGGAAGTGTCAGAGGTTCTTGCAGCATAAAGCAATGGCACTTTTATTATCATAGTACAGTGGTATTTTGTTGAATATAAGGCCATAGTACGTCACTTGTGATCGCATCCAAAGTATTTGAGCATAACATCTGGATAGGGCGATGTATTCAGCTTTTGTACTTGGTTCATGCCATGCTTTTCTATTTCTTTGAAACCAACTTACTAATATGTCACCAATAGCTGCCAATACTTCAAGATTTACTTCTTCTGTATTGATGTGCGGTGTAGGACTTCTACACGAAAAGTTTTACAACTCCCTAGGCAGTGCACCTAATCGTTGTAGTGTAGTATAGGCAAGACTCGGGGTTGTTTATTGTTCACTCGGGGAATAGGTTTGGAAGGCTTGATCACGGTCTAACAGAATTCTAAAGGTTGAAGGAAGATTATTTTTGTATTTTTGTATTTTATGGAAAGCAAGTAAATCATATAATTGAGAGGTGGGTTGGTTTTAGCTAATTAAACTAATAATAATCTAAACTAATGGTGATAACAATAAGATAAAAGATTGTGTCTATTTAATCATGTATTACTCCCTAGATTGCTTCTCCTAGTGTTGTTGCCTTGTCACCCTTGTGATGATCTGTGTAACTATTTCCTAAAGCATGAACGAATTACACGAACCCGCCGTCTACTTAGTATGCCGCTAGAGCAACGCACATGCAAGGTAGTATGAAGACTATTAAACGGCCCCTAGGAGTTTACTAAGTTCATGTAAAATACATTAAAAGTGGATCAACAATATTAGGGGGCAAGGTAGTATGAAGACTGTTACCCGATGGTATCCTTTCTACACAATCACGTTTCCCTAGACATATCAACAGCGATTATGGACAGAAAGCTGGTTTTCTAAGACCTAACGTGCACATCCATCACAAGAAGCAACATCACTAAGATCTACATTCTAGGTTTCATACAATCATAAATAAACACAATAATAGGTTTAGCCAAGCATGTTAAAGATAAAGCAAGAACAATAGATCAAACAACACATAGACATATTGAATGATTAAGTAAACCTTACTTGATTAAAACATGAATTGGAAGAGGTACAATAGGGTTTTTAGGCCCTAAAATCATCTCCTACAGCTGCTAAATGAACTAGGGTTCGTACCCTCTTTTTATTCTAAAGTTACACACTGAAAACCCTAAATTCGGGTTTGTATATATAAGAAAATCGACGCGACGGCGTCGCGTTTTAGTCGTGACGCCATCGTAAAATGAATCTTCTAAGTTGTGACGACGTCTAGTATAACATATGACGTCGTCTCCTGGCTCTGTGAGCATAAATCTTCAAGAGTCTTGGTATTGGTCTGTAGTCTTGTCCGTTTCTTCTCTAAATGAGCCCAAGTTACATGTAATTCATCCAAATGTCTTTCAATGTGGGATATAAACTAAAAAGGAACGATTAAGTACCTATTTTGGGCATAAACACATGATTTTGGGGGTTAAACGACCCCGAAAAAGTGTATAAAATGACACCTCATCAAATACCCCTACACTTGGGATTTGCTTGTCCTCAAGCAAATGGGCTTTTCTATCTAGACAATAACAATATGAGGGGTCATTTTACCTACTCTTTAAAATATTGACAAAACTTTCTAAGAACTCGTAATTTTAAAGCACGAAAAGTATTACTGCACCTCTATAAGTGTTTGGGATCTCCTTTCATCGGGCTGTAAATAATTTATAACATATTGGGGGAATCGGAAAATCCACACTCGTTCTCGTTACCTATCTTAGTCATATAAATTACCTTAAAGCTTGGTAAAAGGAAAGCTACCTCCACTGTATAGGTGTTGCAAAGTATTATTTCATTAATATATAAGAGGTCTGTTAAAAGGTTGTGGGGTGTAGGTGTAGATAACATACAATGGAGAAAGAAATGTGATGGGATACATTTGGGTGGCTTTGGGTGAATTTAGAGTGGAAGGGTAGCTAATTATTTACACGAATACACTTTGGTTTGGTTGCTAAGCCAAGACTCGGACGAAGATATACAAACTCTACACAACTCTACATCAAACTCTTTCTTTTTCTTTTCTCATTTTTTTTAATAAGTAACATAATTCAACATGGGGGTTTATAACACGTACATCTACACTTGAGCTTTTACATGCTCAAAATATACAATCTAACTAATGACCCGTATTGAGGTGGATCAAAATAACATGGAGATCATTTGACAAACATATAGGGGTATTGACTTAACTTTTCTTCCCCATTCTTCTGCGAAATTAAATATACCATGAATCCCCAATCGTCCCAAATAATGTTATTTACAAGGATAAAGACTTAGCAAACCGTTGATACTAAATATTTAATTGGGTTTAAAACAATTATTGTAGTAAGGTTGGATTACATATAAGTCAGGGCATTTTGGGTGTAACGATTGATGTAAGGGTGTTAATGCTCTTCATTAATAGTCTGAATTAACCAGAAAATTACGAGAACCATGAAAAAGGATAGGCTCGGAGGGTTATACTAAGGTATCTTGCACTAAAGGTGAGTGCATGGCAAGGGTGTATGATAGTTATATGATCGAGGTGACCATCATAACAATTACAGGTTTAAAACATAGGTTATTCCTAATGCCTCTTTATCAAGCAAATCCTAATACTTACTATGCGGTCTCGGAATGCATCACAAAAACAAGTTCTAGAATTTAATATGCTACCGGTACACTCATATGAATTTTACTAACACCAGACATTCTAGAAAAGGCGACGAAGACCACATGTACACATCTGTAATGATGGAATAGACACATGTGACTGCTCACACCTTAACTCGAACCGGGTAAAGATAAAATCATCTGGGTTCCGACGATAAGTACCCTAATTGCTAAAGATTAAGGGCGAACCTCACATTTTTGGGGTGGAATTTTGAGGGTTATTGTGCTAGTCATATAAATTTCTATCCATGGGATGCTAGTAATACTCGGTTTTCGTTGGTATCTGTCGTAAAAAAATTTAAATTTTGGTAAAAATCTCCCTTTTATGCTATGTTTCGATATATTACCCATGTTTTTAAGGACAAAGCAAATGATAATGAAGAATTTATATGTTTCTAAGGCTTAATTTCCCCCTACACTTATTTTGAACATTTGTCCCTAATGTCGCTGGAAGTACCCGTTTAAAACGATTAATGGGAAAAGAAAACAAGGAAAAGAAAACTTGTACTCGCCTGGTTTGCTAAAATAAAGAGAAGAAACATGCGATTAACTGGTTAATTGTCCTACAGAATCAATCTAATGAAAAATTCCTAAGAACTTCCAAGCTTTCTCCTCATCAAATATAACGGTTATTCAAAGAAAAAAGACAACTATAACCAAAACATAAAATGTGCGATTGTACCAATTACAATGTCGAATTTAGGGTTCGAACTTGATAGTATTAGGATGAATGTAAAGAAATTGTTTTAAACTCATTTGTGTTTGTAGGTTTATTACAAAAGCATCATATATTAAATGTTATGCAAGTTTTATTTTTAAAAATAATTAAAAAACTCTTGAGTTTTTGGACCTGGGCGTTTGACGCGTCGGGTTGGTGTTGACCCATCACAGGTGTTCGTGTTGGTGACGGGAGTCACTTTGTTATCGTGACGCCGTCTCCACATTCTGTGAAAACAAAATTTTTGTTTTTGATGAAAAATTTCCTGCACTTGATTCCATAGGTTAGTTCCTATATAAATGGCTGCATAAAACCTGATAATTAACAATTCAATCATATGACTCGATACTGATGCGAATTAATCTAAACAATTAATTTAACATGGTTTGGTATTTTGGCTCTCAAATGCGGATAAATAAATTCCACTACACCTCATTGTTTGCAAACATACCTTTGATTGAACAATTAGACGAGGTTAAAGCAATAAAAAGCATGATGATTACTAGATTATTTTAACATAATAAAACAATATGGAAAAAGATTAAAAACAACATGTCACTCCTAATTTGCGAGAAAGAAAGAGAAAACATAAATTAGGTTGCGCCCCCAAAAAAGCGCTTTTCTTTATTTAGCTGTCCTTGTAGTAGGACTCGTAAGTCACATTACTCCTTAAGCTTGATTATACTTATGTGGTTGGTTCTGAGTTTTTCAATTGTCTCCCTGTCTCTTTTATAATTATGTCCGAGATTCATGCAAGCTTTGTAATATCCTTTTCTCTTATCAAGGACATGCTTAAATCCCATTTTTCTAACCTTCAAGTTATCCACGAAGAACGCTTCAAACTTATCTTTTTCAAAAGGGGATATCCGATCTAATTCTTTTGTCCTTTGGGGCATTCTAAACACAACATCATCGTCTCTTTAGGCAAAACCTCATCGTCTCTCTGGGAAAACCTAATCAATCCTAAGGATTCGTCATGAGTGAGCTTAGATGTACGTGCAAAAGGTTGTCCCTAGACTACTTCACTTAACCCACTATCAATGATGCTCCCCAAATCTTCTAGAATCATAAAGTCCACAACATAAATGAAGCATCCAATAAATATATGCATGTTTTTGGATCTTCTTATGAAGTTGCAAAACTTGTATGGTTAGTATAGGTTCCTACATGCTGGAAAGGGTTTTTCTCTTATTTTGTTGTAATAAGCACGAGACATGATGTTGACAGGAGATTGTAGATCAATGTATGCATGGCCCGTGTAGACGGTGCCAATTACACAAGGGATCTTTAAGCTTCATGGGTCGCCTCTCCTAATTTTGGGCTCTAGGGTTGAAAAGGGGGGTTGAGGTTCTCCTAACAGTTCTTTATGGTAAACTAATTCTTCTTCAGTAGGGAACCTATCTTTGAACAATCCTTCCTCAAAATTGTTTCTTTGTTGTGTTCTTAATTCAAGTTCCTTAATTCTCTCCTCAGGGCAGAAAATCTCGGAGTCGGAAGATTGGTTGGTCGTTTCATTAACGGTTTTGAAAAGGAGAGAGTCAATGGTCTGTCTCATTGTTAATAGCTTGTTTATCCAGGCTGTGAATTTAACGTGAGTAGTGTTAAGGGATTCCTGAGAGACAGATTCTATGGTTAATGATAGATTTGCGTTCTCCATGGTGAACGGAATAGTCAATGGAAATTACGAACAAACACATAAAGAAAATATAGACTACAAGAAAGCTAATATGCGGGAATTAAATCTTACTTGAAAGGATTCAAGCAAGTAGAACTAAGCTAAACTATGATCAAAACCTAACTATTCCCCAGGCGGCGGCGCCAAAAACTTGATGTGTGGTCGTCGTTAGACTTCTACACGAGAAGTTTTACAACTCCCTAGGCAGTGCACCTAATCGTTGTAGTGTAGTATGGGCAAGACTCGGGGTTGTTTATCGTTCACTCGAGGAATAGGTTAGGAAGGCTTGATCACGGTCTAATAGAATTCTAAGGGTTGAGGGAAGATTCTTTTTGTATTTTTGTATTTTATGGAAAGCAAGTAAATCATATAATTGAGAGAGTGGTTTGGTTTTAGCTATTAAACTAAATAATATTCTAAACTAATGGTGATAACAATAAGATAAAAGATTGTGATTATTTAATCATGTATTACTCCCTAGATTGCTTCTCCTAGTGTTGTTGCCTTGTCACACTTGTGATGATCTATGTAACTATTTCCTAAAGCATGAACGAATTACACGAACCCGTCGTCTACTTAGTATGCCGCTAGAGCAACGCACATGCAAGGTAGTATGAAGACTATTACACGGCCCCTAGGAGTTTACTAAGTGCATGTGAAATACATTAAGAGTGGACCAACCATATTAGGGGGCAAGGTAGTATGAAGACTATTACCCGATGGTATCCTTTCTACATAATCACGTTTCCCTAGACATATCAACATCGATACAAACAAAAGCTTGTTTTCTAAGACCTAACGTGCACATCCATCACAAGAGGCAACACCACTAAGATCTACATTCTAGGTTTCATACAATCATAAATAAACACAATAGGAGGTTTAGCCAAGCATGTTAAGAATAAAGCAAGAACAATAAATCAAATAACACATAGACATATTGAATGATTAAGTAAACCTTACTTGATTAAAACATGAATTAGAAGAAGTACAATAGGGTTTTTAGGCCCTAAAATCGTCTCCTACAGCTACTAAACGAACTAGGGTTCGTACCCTCTTTTTACTCTAAAGTTACACACTGAAAACCCTAAATTCGGGTTTGTATATATAAGAAAAGACGCGATGGCGTTGCATTTTAGTTATGACGCCATCATAAAATGAATCTTCTAGATCTGCGTTTGAGTCGGTGCGGGCTGACGCCGTCTTGAAATATGTGACGCCGTCACTAGATGAGTTGTGATGGCGTCGTGTATGGCTTGTGACGTCGTCTCCAGGCTCTGTGAGCACAAATCTTTAAGAGTCTTGGTGTTGGTTCGTAATCTCGACTGTTTCTTCTCTAATTAAGCCCAAGTCACATGTAATCCATCCAAATGTCTTCTAAATGAGAAATACCTAAAAA